>CM043111.1:48054954-48124954 GCA_023701765.1 Hylyphantes graminicola
TTTTTGTATTTTTTCATCATATATTGCTATTTATTAGTTCAATATTAATATATATAGACTAAACATATTTTTCAAAATTAAAAAAAATGCATTTGCTTTATGGAATCTTAGGCATTATTTAATCATTAATAAATTATCAAGTTATTTTGTTTCAGGTAAACGCCATGAACAAGAACCAAAGGACGGGTTTAAAGGAATTTTTAATTTGTGAAATATAAACATTTAAAAGTGTTCCTATGTTCCTAAGTGGGGTATATATACGTACCCCACTTACTACTTCATGCCACTCAGAGACCCCATTAATGTGAACGTGAACCGCACAATTTTATGTTTGCTGCAAAGTTTGGAGCTCCTTGTATCAAAAGTAACCAGTAATAAAATTAGCTGGAAAATAATCTTTATGTGTTGTAGAAATAAAATAAATACACAGAATAATTTTTGTTTGCTCCTATTTTATAATTAGGCTCTAAACTTTAAAAAAAAAAAGCGTAGTTTTGTGTTTGCTGCAAAGTTTAGAGCTCCTTAACTGATTTTACTAAAACTAAAAAGTTATAAAACAAGCTGTAAAATAATCCTTATGTATTGCAGAAAAAAAATCAATTAACAGACCTATGTGTATTTGCTCCAATTTTATTTAGTGAGGCTCTGAAATTTGCAAAAGAACTCAAAATTTGGATGGCTGAAACATGCCCGTTGTATGTGACAATTTTCACATACAATGGACATGTCTCATTCCATAAAATAGCAAGACATTTTAAGTTCTTTTGCAAAGTTTAGAGCCTCATTAAATAAAATCGGAGGAAATACCCATAGGTCTGTGAATTGATTTTTTTCCTGAAATACATTAGGATTATTTTATAACTTTTTACTTTTAGTAAAATCAGTTGAGGAGCTCTAAACTTTGCAGAAAGCACAAAATTGCACGAAATTGTGAGTTTTTTTTTAAAGTTTAGAGCAGCACTAAATAAAATTGGTGCAACTACCCATAGGTCTATGAGTTGATTTTGTTTCTGCACTACATAAGATTAGTTTCCAGCTAATTTAATCACTGGTAACTTTTGGCACAAGCAGTTAAGGAGCTCTAAACTTGGCAGAAAGCACAAAATCTCACAAAATT
Organism: Hylyphantes graminicola; assembly: GCA_023701765.1. Taxonomy (NCBI): domain Eukaryota; kingdom Metazoa; phylum Arthropoda; class Arachnida; order Araneae; family Linyphiidae; genus Hylyphantes; species Hylyphantes graminicola. The sequence goes on from CM043111.1 coordinate 48,056,072, forward strand.
CTGAGTTTTTTTTTCAAAGTTTAGAGCCGCGTTAAATAAAATTGAAGCAAATAACCATAATTCTGTGAATTTATTTTATTTCTACTATACATAAAGATTATTTTCCAGCTAATTTTATTGCTGGTTACTTTTGATACAAGGAGTTAAGAAGCTCCAAACTTTGCAGCAAACACAAATTTTGTTTTTCAAAGTTTAAAGCCTCATTAAATTAAATTGGAGCAAATACCCATAGGTTTGTGAATTGATTTTGTTTCTGGAATGCATACGGAATATTTTTCAGCTAATTTTATACATTTCTAATGTTGGCACAAGGAATAAATGACCTCGAAAGTCGTGCAATTTTGTATTTTCGGCAGGCAAGCTCAAGGTCAAATATTTCTATATCCAAAAGTGTCACCGCCCATCACTTGCTATTTTTGGGTACTTCTCCTTGGTATGTATTCATTAGATCATAAACACTTTTGGTTCACTGTTGGCACAAGAAAATATTAAAGTTCAAAAGTTCAAAAAAAAAATTCTTCGATTAACTTTGAATGACCATGGACCTTTGTGCCAAATGTCAACCATAAGTTTTTATGTCCTAACATGTACTATGGTAAAAAATGTTACTGACATTTTTAACTCTTGACACAAAAAGTATTGCCATATGTACGTTGGTTCGTTTTTCAACAAGCACAATATACGTGTCTTTTCTATGAAGAACATATTCTGTAATTTTTCAGCAAAAATTAAAAATGTCAACTATCCAAGTCTGCCTGACTCTTGAAAAAACTGGCTCTTAAACAACAAAGCTTCATGAGAAACTGCATCCAAAGCTTTTTGGAAATCGATGTAAATAACATCAACCATTTTGCCTTTATCAATCTCTTCTGTAACAGTGTTATAAAATTTTAAAAGATTAGTCGTACAAGACCTACCTTTTCTAAAGCCATATTGATCTGAAAGCAAATTATTAGTTTCCAAAAAGTCATTAACAGTAATATATAAAATGGAAAACCAATTTTCCTTTGAAAATAGCTTCAAGGTAATAACTTTAATTCTACAATTCAAAATATCATTCCGTCACATGGAATTGCCATTTTAACATAAGACAGCACGGAAGTAGGTATCGATTTATTGACTTGGAACGCTGCTGCAAGCAATTGCAAGTAGTGGCGTATAACCTTTATGAATATTAACGCATGAATCATGTATGCTTTTAACAACAAAAAAATATATTAAACAAACTCTTAACAATTCACAATGACTTTTTCTAAACGAAAAAGGTAAAACACCATTTAGTACTGGGTTGGTTAAAAAATTGAGTATTGATTCCCGACGCAGTTAATCAAGGTGAATGGAAGTGTTTATACAATGAATATTTTATGAAACTCTTTTTGTACTAGCAAATAAATACCCGTTCTTTGCACGGACTAAAAAAATTCAAATAGATCCTAGTATATGTATCATTTAATTCATTATAGGACAATAAGATTATGTTTATTGTTCCTGCTCCGAGTAGAATCCCGTTACTTATATTATTCTGAAATTCAAAATTTTAAATACGCTATAAAATTCACGGATAAATGTCATTTCCCGCATAAAATCCTTTCAGCTCATTTGGCGAGGAAATGTTATATCTATAAACACACCCATTCAGCTCTAGTGCGATGTCCTTCGCACAACTAATAAAAAAAATGTTTGCTCATTTGGCTCATTTTTTTGGTAATAACTTGGCGAGTTTGGCAAAATGAAGACATAAAACCCTAATAAGCAGCTCTAGTGCGATGACCTTGAACAACCGTCATGGTTCAGTAATAGCTTAACTATGCATTTGTTACTTAAATACTCAAAAACTCATACATACGGTCAATCGAACCATCAGTGAAGAAAATATCAAATAAACAAATGATAAAATCCTAGAATTGAGACTGGCCGGAATTACGTCACTTGAAGCGTGTCAATTATTTTTCAAATTGTGAATTTAATTTCTGAAGATAATGGCAGCAGAATAAAATAAAAAAATATATAATATTTTCATAAAAGTTTATTTTAATTTTTTCAGCCGTTGGCAACGGAAAAGTGAAAAATTATCCAATTTGAGCGAAAGTGGTGTACTTTTTCCAGAAAATTCGAATTTTCTTTAAAAATCGAAGGAATAAGAAAAAACTAAGCCCCAAGTGCAGACGTATGTATTGAAAATAATCTGTGTTAAAAATTTCGGATTCCTGAGGGTAGTGTAAGTAGGTCTTTCACGATCCGCATACATAGACACATAGACAGACTCTTTCTTTTATTATTATAGATAATAAAAATCCGTTTTTCTTTCTGCACTACAATTACTAAATAAAAAGCAGTTAAAAATATGTTTTTTTCTATAATTAAATCTATCTAGAAATGAACTTCTTAAACTTGTTTAAAGCAAAAATGCTATCTGATTTCAAAAAATAGATAATGAAGACAGGCTTCCTTTACTTAGAAGAATTTAACTTTATAAGAAACATGGCCAAGAGAAACTGCTTGGATGCTATAAATACCGAGGGCTTATTAAATGATTAATTAGTTTAAAATCCTCAGAATTAAGCTTACCTAGATAAATTAATTTGCCTTTGGTGTATACTTCGCTGGAAAGAAAAAATAGTCCAAATAATGTTTATGACTTACAAGGCATCTCGCCATGTAGTCAAGCAATCTCGAACTTGAAGCTCAAAACCCCCAACAGTTTGAAGTGCATTCTCCTCTTTTTTTTTTTTAATTAATGCTATTTTGATTCAAAATAAATTAATAGGTAAAAAAAAAATATTGCACAATATAGCGCATACCTTGATTGTAAAAGTCTTCTCGATACAATGTGACGATTTGTTATGTTTTATGTACTTATTCATTATCTATATCTATTTTGTTATAATTTTTAATATTATTTGTGGTAGCTATATGATGCATCACTCATCAGCCTTAGATTTCCCTAAAATTTTTGTTAACCAATAATAAATTGATAACTTTAATCCAAGACATGAGGGTTTAAAAGTGTTTATTAATACTATTTATATAAGTTTAACTTTATCATCACGGAAATAATTTGACTTCAAACAATTAAAATAAGATCCACTTATGATAACTAATTAAATTGTTAATTGATTCCAATTAATGATATGAATTATTTAGCATTTAAAGCAACCAATTTTATACTAATTAATCATAATGAAGTTTCCTTTAAACCGAGTCAGCAACTTCGAAATTCCGTAACCTTCCCCCTTGGAACAATCCTGGCCACGCCACTGAATAAACCTGTTATTCCTTTCTCAACTATGTATGTGCGTGCCAATTTTTCAAACTCAGGCAATTTGTTTCGTAATAAGTAATGGGAAAAGTTTTTTTTTTAAACTTTTTTACAAAATCTACCTAAGGGCAATATTTGAATAGTATATCTTTTCATCTTGTCAAATCGTATAGTTAAATGTCAATAAATATTAGTTTTTAAATAAACTGAAGAATTACAAGCGTAAAATGGCATACTGTCAAAGCTTTTAATTCTTCTTTTCTAAGTTATTTCAAGCAAATTCTCCCGTATTCTTTAATTTATAATTTTTACAATAGTTCAAATTTGAATAAGTGTAGACTTGTGGGGTAATTTTAAGTATTCTATTCACTACTATGGATTGTATTATGCTAATGAATTTTTATATGTAACATGTTTCTAAACACATTGAACATAAAGTAAGTTTGAAACTACTGAAATCAAAATAAACTGATGGTTAAAAAATGAAAAAAAGAAAAAGTAATTCTAAATGTAGATTATGGAGTATTTGGTATGGTACATATATATTCCAGCTTGCGTGCTTGTTCAGAGAACCGCTTATAAGCTTGGAGTATTTTGAGTGCCAATTTTGGCAATTGCCTATTCACATCTATTAACTCAAATTTAGTAACGTTAGTATTGAAAACAATAACAGGGCCATGGGGTGTTATATGCAGAGAGGCGGTTGAAACCATAGAGATAGGAAAAAAAAAACGTGCGCTATCACCCACTATCAAGAGGGGAAGAGTCCAGGCAACGAAGGCTGAAAAAAGGGTCTAGAGGGAAAGTTTTGGAACACAATTTTTGACTTCATAACTTTGTTTAGACTAGTTAGGAGGTACACATATCAAAAGTCCCCGCCCCTAGCCCCTGTGCTGAAGGGGGGAGGGGGTGTTGAATGTCCCATTTTTCGGTTTTTCGCTTATATCTCGAAAACTATGAGTTCTAGCCATATAATTGTAATACACAAAATGAAAGCTGATTAAATTTGCTACAAGCTGCACCCCTCAAGTGTTTTAATATCTTGTATAGTTTTCGAGATATCCGCTCTTGAAAGTCAGTAATTTTGGAGAAAACACTTCTCCCCCCCCCCCACATTTTCCCTCTTTTTTGACCGGATAACTCTTCAATAATTCACCGAAACACAAAATTTTGGCCCTAAATTGGTAGAGAATTTAATTCTTTTCAATAATATATCTTATTTTACTATTTTATCTATTTTCCTTCAAATTTTAAAGCGGTTTCAGTGTTGAGTGAGGATTGTACTGAAAGTCCCATAGAGCTAATGCATAAGTTTTGAAATCGCAACTTTTGGAAAACAATTTATTTGCCATGTTATTCCATTTTCACAAGGTATTAGAATCATCATAACATCAATTTAACACAAAATTGAAAAGAAAATAACATCCGGTTATTTAATTATTAATAAATAAAGTTTTAAAATAGTGGCGCCGTCTGCTGTATATGTTTGAAATTTTAAAACTTCAAAAATATATAATTAAATAACTAGATAATATTTTTGTTTCAAATTTGTTTCATTTCGATGTTATGTTGATTCCCGTACCTGGATAAAAAGGGCTAACATGGCAAAGTAATACATCTGTGGAAGTTGTTATTCCAAAACTAATGCATTAGCTCTATCGGACTGACAACCCCTCTTATGTACACTTATTCTATACTGAACGTCTAAATAACACCGATACTCATTTTGTAGGCACGTTGTTACTTTAATATTTTATTTCATTCGTCAAACACCAGTGGGAAAACTGTCAGATGCTATTCATGTTCTTCATCTTCGGAGTCAATTTGAGGGACCCCATTGATGCTGTTCCAATGGTAAGTTTGGCATGCTCTAGGACCTTTGAGGCTTGCTATTTTTGCTGCTACACTTGAGCTGACTCAGTCTTTCTTACATCATCCGAACATAATTTTCAGAACATCGTCAGGTGCTGCTGCTAACTCACTGTGCACTGGGACCAGCAGAAGAGCTATCGACTCAAGAAGTCGCAGTCGGTTGATATCCTTTTCACTGAAGACACCAAGATAAACGTCAAAAAAGATGATTTTCTGTCGTACAATTTAAATAAAATGGTCTCATCAACATACTTAAGGTGTAGCTTGAGGACAATTGAATGTAGGACCCTTCGAGCAGAAAGGGCTGTGGACGTTCTGATAGTGGATACGGCATACGGCTGTGATAATGTCGGAAAATGACACAGATACTTATTTTGCTGGCACGTTGTTATACTTTAATATTTTGTGTCGACCTTACAGTCCTCTTGATGGCTACAGCTGATGTGCATAAGGACATCAGTTTCATAAAGCCTGGACGTGGGAAGACAAGGATTTTTTTATTCTCATCCCAAGAGTTACAGCAAATGGGTTTAGGACGTGCTATTTTTGCAAACACAATAGCTGGATGCGACACTACATCTTTCACATTTTGAAAAAGCGGGATCGCATTTGTGAAGTTGTGTACGAAGTCGTCAGAAGTCCAGAAAGCAGCAGCGGTCTTTTCATACCCTTCCTTAACCACATATCAGGTACAAAAGGCAGGCAATACCTGCAGGCCTTCCCCAATGCCTCAGGTATGATTCACTCTTGAAATCCGGAGCCGCCATCAAGCCTGATATATCGTCTTCTTCCCACCTAGGAAGCATCAGTAAAACAGTATTTCCTCTGAATATTACACCAAGATGAGCTGTGGCTGGGAAATGACCTGCCTCCTCTTGTGTATGATTGGAAGATTGAGAATAACTGCCTGATGGTCAAAGTGCACAGTGAGTTAGCAGCAGCACCTGACAATATTATGAAAATAATTTTCTGCAGAAACATGAAAGTCTGTGCCAGCTCAAACTGTAGCTGTAAAAATTCAAGTCTCAAATGTTCCTCAGAATGCCAAAATTCCCAGGGGACTAGCCTCAAAAGGGTCTCTCAAGTTGACTCCGAAGATGAAGAAGAACAGGGGGGTCATCTGACCGTTTTCCCACTGGAGTTCGAGGAACGAAATAAAATAGATAAAATATTAAAGTAACAACGTGCCTACAAAATGAGTATCAGTGTTATTTAGACGTTCAGTATAGAATAAGTGTACATAAGAGGGGTTGTCAGTCCGATAGAGCTAATGCATTAGTTTTGGTATAACAACTTCCACAGATGTATTACTTTGCCATGTTAGCCCTTTTTATCCAGGTACGGGAATCAACACAACATCGAAATGAAACAAATTTGAAACAAAAATATTATCTAGTTATTTAATTATATATTTTTGAAGTTTTAAAATTTCGAACATATACAGCAGATGGCGCCACTATTTTAAAACTTTATTAATTAATAATTAAATAACCGGATGTTGTTTTCTTTTCAATTTTGTGTTAAATTGATGTTATGATGATTCTAATACCTTATGAAAATGGAATAACATGGCGAATAAATTGTTTTCCAAAAGTTGCGATTTCAAAACTTATGCATTAGCTCTATGGGACTTTCAGTACAATCTTCACTCAACACTGAAACCGCTTTAAAATTTGAAGGAAAATAGATAAAATATAGTAAAATAAGATATATTATTGAAAAGAATTAAATTCTCTACCAATCTAGGGCCAAAATTTAGTGTTTCGGTGCATTATTGAAGAGTTATCCGGTCAAAAAAGAGGGAAAATGTGGGGGGAGAAGTGTTTTCTCCAAAATTACTGACTTTCAAGAGCGGATATCTCGAAAACTATACAAGATATTAAAACACTTGAGGGGTGCAGCTTGTAGCAAATTTAATCAGCTTTCATTTTGTGTATTACAATTATATAGCTAGAACTCATAGTTTTCGAGATATAAGCGAAAAACCGAAAAATGGGGCATTCAACCCCCCCTCCCCCCTTCAGCACAGGGGCTAGGGGCGGGGACTTTTGATATGTTTACCTCCTAACTAGTCCAAACAAAGTTATGAAGTCAAAAATTGTGTTCCAAAACTTTCCCTCTAGAACTCTTCGTTGCCTGGACTAGAAACGGAGGATTAAAATCTGTTTCCTTTGAACACCTAAACATGGCGGCCAGTTGCGTAGAAAATGACAGTAATTAAATTGCGCTTTTTTTTAAAGCGGTTATCTTGGAGATGGTGGCTTGAAATCACTTTGAATTTTTTGTAGACGTGGATTGTACTTTTATGATTCATGAATCAGGATCAATTTTTGGGTAGCTCTATTTCTATTCAGTGAAATAATGTTAATGACAGACTCAATTTTGAATGACGTTTAATGATTGGTTAGGCTTAACGATGAATATAAAATCAATAATTCCAAATTATCAATAAACAACTATGCAAATTTTCGGTTACTTAATAAATAATGTTATATTTGATACTCACAAAAGGAAATTCGAAATATTTGCAGTTTTCAACTAGAATCAACTCAACAATCATGATTCTAAAAAAATAAAAAAAGCGCAATTTAAGTACTGATTTTATCTACGACAATCGCCGTCATGTTTTGGTGATGCTTCGGCACAAAATTCCCTCTCGTTTCACCATTACGTTTCTCCTCTAGATAGTGTGCCAAAGCGCACGGTTTTTCTATCTCTGTTATTGCAACAGAGTTCATTCATACATTTTCGTGTTTGAAAAATCCTCCGCCCCGTTTTTAAAAAATTAAAGTATGCAACATTCCTTTGTTGTACTTAAAGAAAAAGGGAAGATCATCACGCATTTAAGTGATAATTGTAAAGCAAATATGATTGAATCTTTCGATTTAAGAGGAAAAAAAGAGCGGGAAAACCTGAAAAAACGGGATGTATAATGTGGTATCAATTTTTTTGGTAAATGTTTTTATTGTTTTTTCATGACTTGCTGTTAAGTTCACGAAATAATAGTAATATTGCATTGAGTACAATTTAAAAAAGAAAAAAAATATCTACCCTTGTCTTCCTGAGAGTTATTTTTCAACAATGGTAATTTTGCCCGGGAACAAGACTATATTTATCGTCATTTATTAAAATTTTTACGAGAATCATTCTTTAAAACTCCCTCACCTTCTTTAAAACTCAATCGAGTAGTTTATGTTTTACTTACTTTTAGTCCCTTCATATTTTAAAGTTTATAAGGATGAGCAACTTCATATAAAGTAACGACAGCTTATGATTCATTTAATTAAAAATCTCTTACATATTATAATATTGATAAAATAATTTAAGCAGATAATATTTTTTGCTAATCAGTCAATAGTTTTTAGGTCAATAATAAAGCGATGCAAACTTTTAATTGAACTCATTACATTTTCGATTCGTTTCGACTGGCATATAAATGAAGCTATTGGAATATTATCTAATCAATAAGTCGATACTAATTTATACCATATTTTGATATCAATGCCTTTAGCAACATAAAAATAATTTGTATACGATTTGACTACAATTTATTGACTACACTCAGTACTACACTACTGTACAAAAAATAATATGTTTTATATAAATGTTTTAATTCGTTAAAAAAAATATCAGGCATTAAAAAGTTTTCAAGGCACGTCGGCGGGGTGCTTGCTGGAAATGCAAAATATTCATCCAGTTGTATTTCAGTTAAAAGCACTTACAAACTTGTCGATACGACATCGGCATATTTACATAAATAGCAAAAAATACTATTTCAAACATTAAAAGTTGGGAAAACTTTATGAAAAATACAATACTGCAAAAAACTTCAACAAATAAATAGCAATTACAAAAGCGGTATTAAAATAGTATCTACGATCGTTTCCTTCTTTAAACAATCATATTTACTCTATATTTGGAGTGTGAAACGACAATGCTGGTTTGGTTTAACAACAGCGTAACGGGTCCTTCCTTGATTTTGTATCGCAAGGAATAGAAGATGAGAATCAGAATAATGGACCATTGTAGAATAATTTCCGACAGGGCAAGCGGGGAACGTGTCCAGGGGGCCCCCACATTTTCTTCATGAGTATTTATGCTCAATATAACTGTCCCCAAACTTTACTTTTTAATATAAGTATTCAAAAATATTAAATTCATGAATAAAAGTTTACTAAGAAATTGTGTTTCAACTCAGAATTGATCAATTCACAAAAAATATTTATTTGGGGGGCAAATTCGGACATTTTTTTCGTAAGCACCAAAATATAGAAAAATACACACGAATATTTGAAGAGGTATGTTTGGGGCCTCCAAATTTGCTTGTGCCCTGGGCCCCTAAAGTTGTAAGTCGGTCCCTGATTGTACCATAATAATTTGATTATTTCTAGTAATAAGGTTTAGCAAGTTATTACATATGTGTGTGTTAAAAAGTATGTACAATGTTATAGATAAAAACTCAAAAAACCTTTTCATACAAAATAAAGCTCAATGTTATTATATACTTATCTATTTTAATTGCTTCCTAGCCTACTAAAAAAAGCCTACTGTTTGTTACTTGTTTTTAAAAACAAAACATATTTGGCTGTGTTACAGTTCAAAGACTGGGATGAGGAAAATAATTTCTCACAAACAAATCACTAGTTTTTTCCCTTTCCACCGTACCTCACTGTAAAAAAACACTTTAAATAATTGAACTACCATTACTTCATCTAAATGGTAGTAGTTTCTAGGAGTTTGCTGTTTACAGCTTTATGGAGCAACGTTACACCACAAAATAGAAATAATCGTCAATCTTATTCTTGTGGTGGTATAAGCACAATCCTAATTTGTGGTGTTGCGTTACTCGCCATACATAAAGCTGCGAGCAGTAATAACCTTGATAGTGCCACCAGTTTAGTGGAAGGTGACTTTCCTAAAATAAAACTCTAAATATTGCGTTATTTAGGAGAAAACTGAATTAACATATACCTATCCTGGGGTGCATTTTAAATATTTAGAAATCCATAGACTGATGTTGAATTCTAAATTTGTCAAATTAAAGAAAAAAACAGCATTAACAATAGACAAAATTAAATACATTAAATTATTATTTTTATCAACTATCAGCATTTTTTTAACACTGTAAGTTAAATAAAAGTCATTAGAATATTTTAATTTGTTTTAAAAGGAGAAAAGCACGAAGAAAACCCTGCAATTTTGAAAAAAAATGAATGTGTGTGTGGGGGGGGGGGGGGGAGGGTGCACAAAAAAAAGAGGAATTTAGTTTTTAGGAAAAAGTCTTATCTCTCCTTTAGCGCACATGATCAATACGTATAATAACGTAATTCGTTTCTTTCAAGAATTTCCATAACAACTATATCAAGCCAATGCAGCAATTTCCTATCAATCACCGCCAAAGAACCCTACTTTTTAAATCGTGAGAACCAACGAAGTAAATAAAGACTCCCCAGGTTATCTGCTGTTATTAATTGTGATGGCTCGTCAGAAAAAAACGAAGAATCGCTTCAGAAAAAAGGAAAGGCTAGACGACAGAAGACACTAGAACTGTTTGTGAGCATCGTGGCATGTCCAAACTATCTCCGACAGGCACTCCCCCCGTTGTTCCCACCAGACGTCCAGAAAAAAAAAAATGTTTCGTTTAATGCAGTGAAGCTTGGAGGCAAATGAACAGAACTCGAAATGACGGTATTCGAACAGTTCCTCGTGAGTGTTCGAACCTTTTTAATGTAGACTGGTATCACGGATAGAAGCCACATCATGGGATATGGAAATGAGGTGAGTTTTGTTACCGTGCTGGCAGAGGCGAATTTCTAAGTAGGCTGTAACCTAGAGCGGCGAATTTTTTTGGGCAGCTAACCTTGCGACCAAATTACAAAAAAAAAGCGGCTTTCGGCATAAAAAGTTATTATAAAGATACGAGCAGATTTAAGAAAGAAAACAAATAATTTTAACATTAATGCATATACCGTATATAGTACTACTAATATTTCGTAGCAAATATGGTCGCTGCGAAGGCGAGTGCATCCCTTTCAGCCGGATTTCAAAGTTTAAAGACAAATTGTAGAATTGAAAAAAATTCTCCTATTTCGTTTTCAATTAAGTGAGTAAAGGTTACATAGATTATTATAATATGTGAATCTATTTTAACAACAAATACTATCCTATTCCACAGCTACCGAGCAACCTTTCCCCAAATTGGGAGAATATACTGTGACTGGGCGGCAAATCGTATAGCCTACAGGCAGCAAATCTTTAAATCCGGCCCTGCGTAAAGGTCAGTTTTTAAAGAGATGGTTTTTTTTTATAGTTTAGGAGTAATTGATATCTTTACTGTTCCTTAGAGCAACTTTGACCAAACTCTAAAATCACGTCGCTAACTTTTAGCTTCCAGACTACGTATAGAAATAGGAAGCTTTTATACAGGTTCTTCTTCCGTCTGTATGTTACCCACTTTTTTTTGCCAAAACTCCAAGTAATACAGATAAGCGCAGAGTGTTCGATTCAACGCATCAAACTCGAAATCATTGACAATCTAAGAAAAAAAATGTATTAGAGGAGCTTTGGATATTAAAAAATATATAATAAAAAGAACTCTGCAAAGTTTAATACCCATTCAAAAATTCACGAAGACCATTTCCCATAGAGAACGTTAGTTAAAGTATTAGAGTGGCGGATCACGTGACCTCCAATGCTAACGACGGGACGCGCATGGGGACCCCAGAGGAGACCCAATGGGGTCAGTGTTGCCATCTCTTTAAGGAGAAAAGAGCTACGAAAAAATAAAATTTAATTCTAAAATTCAAAAAAAAAAAAAAAAAAAACTAAACTTCTTGCCAACCTAAGTTGGGTAAATAGATATATGCTATGGAGAAGATCCCTCCGCTTATGTAAAGAGTTCCATAAATTATTTGTGAGTCAATAAAGAAAACATGCTTAAAACAATTTCGTTTGAGGTCTAACAGATTTTCATATTATTAGATAAAATTTGGATCAGAAAGAAAAGTGTATTTTGGTAAAATTATTCAGATCATTTTGTATGAAAATATTACCTTACAAGATTTTCCAACTACTGGACCAATCACACTTTTCCTTCTCCTTTTTACTCTTTGTTTTTACCCAAGTTGGGGTGGCACGGAATGTAGCTGCATTTTGGAATATTTTTAGTGACTTAAAAAAATATTGTACAAAAAAACTAGAAAAGCGTTTTAAGATTTTTTTTAAGCTACTAAAAATATTTCAAAATGCACCTAGTATTTTTATGAGTTTTTTGTTGTCATTTTGGAATTAAATTTTATTTTTTCGTAGCACTTTTCTCCTTAAGAGATGGCAACACTGTCTCCATGCTCGTCCCGTCGCACAGTGGGGTATTTGACCGATCTAGCTGGACAAAAACATTTTTTTTCACTTCTGGTAGTAATGTATGAAATCTTAGGTTAATTTCGGGTATTATAAGTACAATACAACATTTTACAACAACTAGCTTTATTGCACGGGTGCACCCTTAATAACGGTGATTGTTTTCTATGTAAACTATTATTTTATGCCAACCGATGCCTCCCATTCTGGTATTAGGGGTTGACCAATTACATCCAGGGCCTTCCAGAAGTTAGAGGACTTTCTCATAGACCCTGTCGCCTTGCATGTGGAAGGTCCCAGGTTCGTGTCCTTGCATTGCCTACACAATTTTCGACCTACAAACGGCTCGTGAAGCAACGAAAAATGCCCGATGAATTACATCCTGTGTGGAGGGCGTTTACGTCAAATATCCTAAAAAATCCCGAAGCTGCGTATGATCACGCTCTTCGATATGCGTTGGGTGTCCACTCAGGTGTCGGCTCGTAACTTACACTATTAAAGCAAAAGAGTGAACTCCTGTATGAGAAGTGCATTTTCGACACTGGAAATGAGTGAATATTAACTCAGACTGTGTTAAAATCACTCGTTTGGAGTGATACTGTCACAGTTTACTATACAAATTATCCACTTCTATAGGGGAAGTGTATTTTCTACACTGGAGACATGAAAATTAACTCAGCCTGAGTTAAAATCGCTCGCTTATTTTAAGAGCGCAACTACCCCTAGTTCGATGATAATTCAAACTAAACCTAACCCATTCTTATTGGACGACAATATCGTGGCGAAGATTGTATTGGATTTTGTCATACGATTGAATTATTTACACAGCAATAAGATAGTTAAATAGGAACGATAGAACTTTTGAAAGATATGTGCATCGTAATGTGAATCATCTTCAAAGGTTTTCGTATTTGGATATTAGCAATGTTTTTAGTACTATATAGAGAAGCATCTCTTTCCCACTTTCTTTTAAGCTTGGTTTGTGTAGCGAAAGTAAACACTTCCAAATCGGTATTTTTTCGTAATTCTTTTGTTTTTCTCCTCTTACTCCGATCACGAGTCAGTGAAATTTCGTCAGATATCTACTTTGTCCTTTCACAATTTTTGGAACTAAAAATAAACTTTCAAGCCAATCTTAGTTTTCTAGCAAAAATATCTTTTCTTTGAGCCTTATGACAACGAAATTTGAATTTAGTTAACATTTGAACCCTCTTTAAACGCGTGAGCTCATCTGAAAAATTGTCCAAGTTTAAGAGGCGATTTTCTGAAAACTTCAATTTTTCATTTATGTTATTCAAATGCTGTTACTGCATAATGGCAAACAAATTCTTTCCTAGTCATGATTATAACTTTTGATGATCCTAAAACAAAAATTAACGTCTTGAGAGTAGGTTGAAGCTTGCGTATTTTGCTAGATCACATACCTAACGATGATGGAAAATTACTTTTATATCGCAAATTCGCAAAAATTCGCAAGACATTTTACCAGGTTTTTAAAGCTTATATTCTTTTAAGCTAAAACTCAAAGCGGAACTTTGCGGAACTATATAAGTAATTGTCTAAAATGTAAATCAAATTGAAGAAAATTGATGAAGAAAAATAGAACATTTTCAAAACGTTAATATGCTTAAAATAAAACATTAAAAATAATTAAAACTGGTGGAAAGTATACATTCTTACTTGCTGTATTAGATTCAATAACTCAAAAATCCATTTTCGCTGTTTTAATTAGGACAAAAAATAATTACAGCTCCGTCTGTTTACGAGCGTCAGAAAAATAAAAACGAACACTTCTGAACAACGAACTTTAAACCAGTGAGTGGAAATCACGTGACCTATCTATGCTAACGACGGGACGAGCCTGGGGGCCGCCATCTTGAGTCCGAGACCAACTTTTTAAGTCGAAATTGCTTAGAAAAAAATAAATTAAATTCTAAAATATTAAAAAATACCACAAAAAAACTAGCTGCATTTTGGAATATTTTTCGTGACTTTAAAAGAACTTTTAACGCTTTTCTAGTATTTTTATAATATTTATTTTGTAATTTTAGAATTAAATTTTATTTTTCACGTATTCTTCTTCTTAATGTGACGGCGATGGCTGCAAGTTACCAGTGTCGCCATCACATAAAGAAAAAGAATGCTAGGCAAAAAGTAAAATTTAATTTTAAAATTACAAAATAAATATTATAAAAATACTAGAAAAGCGTTAAAAGTTCTTTTAAAGTCACTAAAAATATTCCAAAATGCAGCTAGTATTTTTATGGTATTTTTTTTTAATATTTTAGAATTTAATTTATTTTTTTCTAAGCGTTTTCCACTTAAAAAAGTTGGTCTCGGACTCAAGATGGCGGCCCCCAGGCTCGTCCCGTCGTTAGCATATATAGGTCACGTGATCTCCACTCTAATACTTTTATTAAGATTTCTATGATCAGAAATGACTATTTTTTCTTCATATGTTTAGGTTTTTAAAATCGACTTTTGTCCAGCTAGATTGGTCAAATGCCCCACTGTGCGTCGTAAGCATCGGATGTCACGTGATCCACCACTCTAATGCGTAACTATGATCTCTATGTCTCTTGCCATTTTCCAATTATTTTAGATCTTCATTGCCATTCAGTCATAAAAAAGAAACCTTATTTAACATAAATAAAGCGAAAAAAAAGCGTTTTTGCGATATAAGTCAGTTTATAGCATCATAATCTGTATCAAAATAGAATAGCTTGCATTATTTGTTAAGAAAGAGACAGAAGCTGCTCTATTTTGTTTTAGTATATTAAAAGCAAATGTAATGTTTCATTGATATTTCGGCATTTTTTTTAATAATAACGTTTTAGTGCTATTTATACCTTTTGACGAGGTTTTTTTTTTTTTTTTTTTAAATGAGATATATAACAATCATTTCGTAGGTTTTGAAGGTGATATATTGTTTTAATGGTGTTTTATGTTGAATGTTTTACTTTTAATGATGACCGAGAAATTAAAAAAAATAATAATAAATACAAACAAATTTAGCAAATGAAATAAATAAATATTGATTTTTCGAAAGAAAATTAATGAAATAATTTGTCAAATTAGGCGCGCAAATGTTTAATATAGAATAAAAAGCTGTGTTTTTTTCCTGTCGATCACAAACGTTGAGTGGAATCGGTTGTGTTAAACTTATCTTATGGAACTATTTAAGAAACACGTGTAATTTTACCATGTTTTTCGGGTGCAAATTGATAAACCTTTTTTTATGAATAATCTAACTTGAACACATTTTGCAAGAAACCTTCTACAAACTCTTTAACTAAATAAGTTTTATGAAACAAAATGCATTAGCAAAAAATTGCAATTCCGTCGGGCAGGGGTTGAATAGTAGGTAACGCATCGGTCTTGAAATCGTAGGATGGCAAAATCGAGTCATGCCTTATGACAAAGGTAAATTTGAGTAACTAAACATTAAATATCACTCCAGGATTTTACACTGGCAAATTTCTTCTTTTTTTTTAGTTGCAAGCTTAGTCCATATTTTTTTTGTGTAAGCTTGCAACTTTATAGTTGTAAGTTTTCTACTTTTTTTAAGGTGGAAATAATTTTTATTCAGTTGGTTAAATTTATTAAGATGAAAAGCACCTTTTGATGACACCTGAGGATTGAGAAATATTTTAAAATGTTTTTTATTGGTACTAAACTAAAACAGAAAAAGTTTAGTAATTAATAAAAGAGGGATTGTCAGATCCATAGAGATAATGCATTAGTTTTGGAATTACAATTTCTACAGATTATTGCTTTGCCATGTTAGAACTTTTCCCCCAGATATGGGAATCATCATAACCTTGAAATGAAGCAAATTTGAAACGAAAATGTTATCTAGTTATATATATGATGATTCTCATACCTGGTGAAAATGCAACAACATGATCAAGCATTTTTTTTTGTAGTATAGTGATTTCAAAAATAATGCATTAACGCTATGGGACTGACAGTCCCTCTTAACTCAAAACAAACAAATAACTTTTTTTTTAAGTGGTGCATTGCCTTTTTTACAAATTACATGCTGATTTAAGTTTAAGCTTAGCCCCTTTGACTTGAATTTAAATACATATATATAATTTTATAACTATATAATATCATTAAATTATACCTTTTGATAAACTGAAAGCATCCAGCTTTTCTTTCTCTTTATTTTCAAACCAAAATTGAAATTTGCAATATTGTGGGATAATAACATAAAATTATTAAACAAAATTATTAAACAAGAACTTTTTAAGAACTAATTTTTTTAATGTAATGATCTAATTTATTTATGAGTTCCTTTATTTTCAGATTGTGCTGTTTCTTCTGTGTTTGCCAATGTCTTACGTTTCATGTCAACAAGCACAAAATTCAACGGCAGAAAACCTAGGAGTTTACGTAAATTTAACTAGTGAAAATAGCACATATTTGAATTCAACTAATGAAGGGGCAGAGAAAAATCAAACACATCTTTATATGAAAGAATTCCAAAATGAAAGCAAAGAAAATGTGACACTTGATAAGGTTACACTTGATTCAAACTCAAAAGAAAAAAGGACAGAGAGAAATGTGAATATTTATCCTATAAACGATTTTTCGAATGAAACTGAAAACATAGTTTCATTAGTCAACTATTTACTAACAAATTCATCAGAAATGACATTGAGTGAGGCTTCAAATTCTTCAATTTCAGCAAACGACGTTAATGACACAATAGAATTAGAACCCTCCTCTTCCAAGAATATAGAAATCAGAGACATGATTGGAGTTAAAGAAAAAGTGCCAACGTTCGGTAATTCATCTAAACCAGGATCAAACATTTCAGTTATTAAGAATAATCACGATATTTCACAAGCAGCCAGTGAAAATAAAATATTGAAACTAGTAGTGCCTTTTGTGCACCCAGAAAGTTATCGTGTTTTAGGAGTTTGGAAAGTACCAAACGAAGTTTTGAGGATGGAAACTGGGGATTCTAGCATCATAAAACCTGTCACTGTTATTGAATCAAAATCATTCATAACAAATCCTGAACTATTTTCTGTGCGTTATAATTTAGCTCATCCGAAATTAATAAAACGCGCAAAAATCGAAAGTAGGTCCCCAATGGCGTACGAGGGTAGGCAAGAATATGAAGGCCAAGGACCGCCTCATTCTAGTTATGAATCGGATGAACCCTCCGATTCTAGAGAGTCTATAGAAACAACCGATGGAAGTGATCTACCAGATGATTATCGTGAAGAAATCGAAAAAGAAGCAGAAGCTTTTATTAAAAAGCAAAAGGCAGAAAACGCCACCAAAAATGGAAATCCGTCTTCCGAAGAAGATGAGAAACCTGGATCAATCAACAATAATTACCAGAGTTCTGAAGACACCGGTAATGAACCTCGGCCAACTAAAATGAATCATAATGAAGGTTATTTCACAAATCACAACGAAAAGAAATTACATGAACCCCAGCATTTTGAAGAGCATTTCACGAATCATAACGAAAATAAATTGCCAGAAATCAATTTCAATAAACAATATTCCCCAAATCATAATATAAAGAAGTTTCCTGATACAAATTCCCATCAAGGCTATTTTAATAATTACAATGGTAACAAAGTGTTCTTTTTTAAAGGTACCGATAGTTTCTTTAACATAGACGATGTTTTCCCGCTACTTAAATTTGATAAAATGTTTAACCAACCTTTGATTGATGACTATCCTAAAGGCTTAAATTTCCCGCAACTTGATTCCCCTAGACCGATTTCTCAGCCAGCACATTTAGAGCATCCCCCTGGATTAGAACATACAACTGCTACCCATGAGCATGATAATGGCAATTTTCATCACAACGATGATGAGCCAGGCATAAATTCAGAATATGTGGCATCTGCAGAAGATTCAGAATGCGACAGTGAAGAAAATGTTGGAAGTGCACCAAATTATAGTACAGAACAATTGAACCAAAATCATCATTATTCAGAACCAAATTATGATATAAATCATCAACAAACAACAGACTATGATGGCGAAGTTACCTCTGATGAGTATCGTGAGATAGACAATAATAAGCCTGCATTTATCTCAGATAGTCCACCACAATACGAAAGCGAACCTGAACACGATGGTAGAGAAAACTACAAAGTACAAACAAATGGACATCATCAAGAACAAAATTACCAATTTATACCTAATAATGAGCAAGAACAATTAGAATACGAGCGAAAAAAGTCACAGGTGCATCATTACCAGATGCACCAAAAATACTTAGCTGAGCATCATGAAGAACACTCAGATTTCAAAACCAATTCACCTAAAAATTCATTAAGCTTCCACGGTGGACCAAAAACAAAAAGTATATCACAGGAGCAATTAAAACCCATTTCGAACCCCTTTGTTGATAAGCATAATCATCAAGAAAATAAACCACCTAGCAACAATAATCAAGAAGTTAGAATGAAAAGCCCCAATAACTTCTTACCCTCCAATAACCCTAATATCGTGAATCATGAGCAAAATTCTCTTCAACAACTCAAACCCCACATCGTATATAATTCGAAAGGCCAAAATAGTGTTCCGTTTAATGGCAACAATTTTCAACCTCTTCTAAATAATAACAATTGGAATGCATTGACTTCTGAGCATCAAAACTCCATGCCACATCATGTTCGTAATCCAAATTTTCATCCACAATACTCTCCGAATCATCAGTTCATACCAGCTCCATCACCTATACAAAATCCAGAAGTTCAACCGAAAGTGATATTTCCTTCTTCTGTTAATCCTTCGACAGAAGTCGATTGTGAGGGAACAGAACCTCCAAATAGAGCTCAAAACCCCGCCCGTTACCATGGACAAATACAATTCGTGAATCCAAATTCTGTAGCCCTTGCAATAGCCCGCTCTACGAAACTTTCTCTGAAAAACGGTATGAGGAATCACAATGCAAAGTTTTCCATCTCGGCTATGATGGCATTAGGGTCTGCAGAACGTCCAATTTATGAAACTCGTCCAAACATCGGCAAAAAAGCGAAGAAAAAGAGTAAAAGATCAAAACCAAACTCGACCATAAAACGCAAACGCTCGAATTCAAGAAAAGTGAAAGGTAGATCTTCGAAAGAACATTCCAAAAAACTAAATAAAAGCAGAAGATCAACCAGAGAAAATTTGCAAGCAGAATCTGCTACCCATCACTGGGGATTGGAAAAACATAAAGACAAAGAAGGTTTTTTCATGTAAGTGTATACTCTTTTCAAAGCTTAATAAATGGTGTTTATGAGATTTCGCTAAAAAAAATTACCATAAAAATCAGTTTTTTTTTTTCGCGCAATGATGAAATATTTTTTATAGATAACTCTCTTAAACACTGTACTCCTAGCAAGAAGAAATATTATAATTTTACAAAAGAAGTGCAGATATGAACCATAAAAATACACGACAGCTGGAAAATAGTACTTTCACTATTTTCTATTGCCGCGCTATATACGCTAGCATTGGAAAAGTAGGAAATAAAAAACAAATATTAGTTTAAAGTACATTAACGACAAACTAAAAAAAATAGTTATAACCATAAGAACTAACCAAGAATAAGAATGGGAACACAATTAGTATTGTTTGTGTTTAATTTTTATCGTTACCAAGTTATACTAACACTAGCTAAAGAAAAACTTAGTTTAAAAAACTTAATTTATTTTATTATAAAATTCATTACGTTGAACGTTTTATCAATTAAAATGTAGTTAAAATACTTAACAAAATTAAATATAAGCAAAATGCAAAAAGTAAACAACCGAATCGTAAATTCGATCGATCTAATTCTAACTATAATGAGGGATACGAAAAAATAATGGAATACCAACATGAGCAAAAAGAAGTTTATCGTATGAAAGGGGAAAAGTAAGCTCACCGAATTAATTGCTTTAGACTAATGATTTCCGTGATTTAATTGCTTCACTTTCATCTCGTTTCCCTGAGCTAGTTTGCGAAAAAAATACTTCCTAAAATAGACATCCAGAAGCGAAGCATAACAAAATATTTATAAGAAGAAAATTAAACTTTACAATTTGATGTTTCTTAGAAGACATGTTCTATACATAGTTAAAAACAAAACGGGGCGAGGATCTTCTATCACCAATATCCCCAAAATTTTAAATATCAGGTAAATTTTTTTTTTATCTTTATTGAAATTGAGAATCAAAGGTAAAAAAAAAAAGAATAGTAAACATAATATCACAGTAAGCTCTAAAACATTAAAATTAAAATGCATTTGACTAATTGCAAATAAATTTAATGGGCAATATTTAAATGTTTTAGTCAGGACTAGCAATTAAATACCCGTTCTTCGCACGATTGAAAAAAAAAAAGATCAAACCGATCCAAGTATATGTACAGCTGTGAAAAAAAAACCCGATCCACCACTCGTTACTCGGCAGCTATTGATCAGGGAGTTTTGTGTAAGGTGGCAACTTTCAGGAAATAACGTAAGGAATTGAGAACTGGCCAAAAAATTGTATAAGGCAGGGGTGTCCAACCTTTTTACACCTGCGTACCACTTGACGTTTTTAAAAATTTTGGCGTACCACCAGACCTAAATATTTATTAATGGTTAGCTATTTGTTTATTTATAACATGCTATGATAAAGGAGAAATAAGAAGAGAAAATAGGCATTAATTAATAATTTAATTTATTACCCATAGGTATAAAAACATACAAATAAAAAAATAGTACAAACTCAGCAAATTTTTTATCATCATACAAAATATACTTTTATCGTCTTTATGGCGAAACTTGTTGTTTGCCTGATTAAAATATCAACATTAGGAGGGATGGAATATATCTTCACTGTTAGTACTCTTCAACATTTGTTCTGCTTCTATGTTTATTTTTTATGTACAAGAGTTTAGAAAACCAACTCTCACACAAGTAACTCGTAGCAAATAGCAAAATATAGCATATCTTGCCGGAAGTTCAAAAGATATTATTGGTTTTACATCTGATTCAGAAGTTAATTCATAATTTCTCTGTATAGTAACAATGTTAAATAGGGGGCACGCCCCCTGATCGCCATCCCTCGCCAACCCCCGGGAACTGCGCAGTTCGCTTTGGATCGCTTTGCTCGCTCACCGTTCATTGAAATACTCTGCTCAAAACAATTAGGGGAGCACTTTGCGTTCTTCTGTTAACTCTTTCAGTTCTAACGTTTTATTTTTAATTCTAAAAAACTTAATTTTTTAAAAAATAGATTCATTAGGCATCCAGAATGAAATGTTAAAAAAAAGGGGGGAAATCTTAATTTTTTAAAACTAAATTTTAAGAAGAAAAATTTGAATCATAACTTTTGAATAAATTATAACTTTTTAAAACTTTAGTTGCTAAAAAAAGTTTAAATCAATTTTCAAACATCTAAGAATGCAAGCGTGAAGAGGGACAATTTATTTCATAAAATATTTTGTGAGTGAATTTTATTTTACCATGTTTTTGATATCATTAAAACAAACATTATTTAATTCGTCAAAAGACATGATTCTTCCATCTAGCGATAAATAAGAGCGAGCTTAACTTAGTGAGAAAAAGTATTTGCAAGCTGACGATTCCAAATGAAATCATTGGAGATGAAAGGATTTAAACCATGCATTCCCCTAATTCTTTTGAGCAGTGTATTTTAGTCTACAGGGTGGTCCCGAACTCATGGTACAAACTTTAATGGTAGGTACAGGACATTGTAACAATGATTTATTGTATAGAAATGTATATTCGCAAGTGACGCGGTGAGGCGTAAACAGGGGAAATAACAGCCGAAAGGAAAAACGAAGACGACTGACTGACTTTTACTGAAAGCGTTGTTGACAAGTGTCACGTTTCGGTAACTGTTTAAAATTGCATCCACCAGTAGCGATACATGCTCGACAAGGCGTACACGTTCGAATATGCCTGGTATGTCACGCACACCTGCAGCAGCTACAGATATGCGAGCGACAAGATCCTCATCTGCGTCAACTGGAGTCTCATAAACAAGATGCTTTAGAGGTCCTCTTAAAAAGTAATCAAGGCTCAATAAATGGGGGGATCGGGCTGGCCAAGGGACTGGTCCACCACGTCCAATCCATCGAGCACCAAACGTGGCATTCAGGTAATTCCGTACATCAATGCTTGAGGGTGCTGGCGCCCCATCGTGCTGAAACCACATGCGGTTACGAATGGCGATAGGAACAACATGCAGCAGTTGAGGTAACACTTCTTTCAGAAAAATACTATAAGTTAGCTCTCGCCACTCACTGAGTCGCGTGGATAGTAAGTATGGTCCACAACCGATCACTCCATTTCTCTTTCCTTTTAATTCCCCTGTTTACGCCTCACCGCGTCACTTGCGACCCGACTATACATTCATATACAATAAATCATTGTTACAATGTCCTGTACCTACCATTAAAGTTTGTACCATGAGTTCGGGACCACCCTGTAGGCTTAAGGGTTAACCTTAATTAACATGTCCGGCAATTTCTTCGCCAAATTCGTATTATGGCAGCCAATGCAGGTTTCATACTCTATCGATGATAGTGAAATTCAGGAGTTTTTCAGGAGTGTGCAGCAATGTAAATCCAGAAGGTAACGAGGAATAAAATTGAGCAAGTTTGTTTATTGTCGTATTAGTCTAGTGACTTCACTGCACTTCAAATGATAAAACAGCAGAAAAAGAACTCATCTAAAGATGATGAATTGTGTATGATGCATTTTGGAAAATTAAATAGTATCACTAATTCCAAACTCTATTTTTCTACTGCGCATGTGCAATAGACTTATTCCGAATAAAGTACAAGAGAAAAACAGCAGAGAAAGGAGGAAAATGATTCATGCCGTCAATTTCTTCGGGAGAGGGGGGGGGGGGGGGGATATAAGGAGATGATACACAAATTTCAGGAGTTATAAGGGCCCTTAAAAAATTTAAATTCAGGAATTTCAGGAGGCATACGAGCTTCATCTTTAAAAATTCTTAAATCGTATTGATATATTTAAAATATTATTAATCATTATCAAAATAACTCATTTCTTAAATTATATTTTGTGCACACAATTTTGAACTCTTGCGGCAAACAGTTGAGTTCTAATTTTCTTATTTTAAATAGTGCTACGCAGGGCCGTCGCTAACAAAAATCGACTGGGGGGGCGTATGCCACTTTTGCCGAATAAAATATTAATTTAGCTCTCGAAGTTGCCGAATCGGTTTAAAGGAAACATAATTATAATTAATTATCAATTTCATTGGTGGTGATGCTAATTCAAGAATATTATTAATTAAAATTAGCAATTAACATATTTATTAATAATAAAATTAATTTTATTATAAGAAGTCGGATTTCTTCATTAACAATGAACTTAAACTTATGGTAATTATTAAAAAGCACTTTAAAATCCTTATTTCGGTTTATTATTACTGATTTATTATTAGTTAACAAAATTTTCACGTTTTGGGGAAATCTAAGGCTGCCTATTTAAAAAGACGATAATTTCAAAAAATAAATTCTTATCCTCCCCAGAAGAAAACGGTGGTTTCTTTTAGTTTTACCAAATAAAATGGGACAAACTAGACATTTTATTGAAATATATTACGATACATTTTTTTTATTTGTGAGTTAAACTAACTAAAACAAAATAATAACAACTAAAATAACTCAAGATAAAAAAATTCCAAACACGAAAAACGAGATAATTATTTTTAACTTGGGTAATTGAAACTGCAAGTTAAAAATTGAAGTTGTGCTTTGGTTTAAAAAGCTATAATTCTGTTTGCCAAATACTTTACGTTACGTTATTCCTGTTACAGACGTATAAATTCGTCACCTGACTGTAGGGTTTTCCAGCATCACACATTTATATTTTTTAATACTTTAATTTTAAAATTTAAATCATGGAAGAGTTATTTTTTATCACCTTACAGAAATACGAATTTTAAAAAATTAAAGAAATTAAATTTTTTTACTTAAAATTTTACAGTTTAATCTTATGCAGTGAAAACAAGTTTGCACTTTAGCTAATAGGCAAGAGCGAAAATTTCCCAACACGCTGATAAAAATATATTCCTAACTTAATAATCTTAAAACCCATTTTTTTTTGCAAATTCTAGAAAAAAAGTTGATTAAATATAAGTTTTTCATTTTCTAAATAATTATTTATTGCAAAAAGTTCTAAAACAATACTACGACGGTTATATAATATCACCCGAGTATCGCTTATTATTATAGGAGCCAGATCTTTAAAAAACGGTATTTTCATCCTAAATTTTAATACACAACTTAAATTACTGTAGGGGAAGGTGGGTTCCCTTGGACCTATTTTGACTTTTCAATTTTTAATTTATTAGTTACTTGCAAAAAGTGAATAAAAATATTTTTACTAAATACTTTATGTTGTTATATACAACATATATTTATTTTAACATGTTATTTAAATGATTTCAACTATTAAAAACTAAATACAGAACAATGTAATTAGGACCAAGGTACACCACCGGCGGTGTACCTTGGTCCAACCGGTAGTGAACCTTGGACCAATTATTAACAGGTAGAGAGACTCGATTTACAGTCCGAAAACCAATATTTTTTAGCCACATAAAATTTCAAAAATACATTCTACAACCTTCTCTTATTTCTAGCCAAGATTGTAGTAATTGGTTATGTTAGGTGAATTGGCTTAGTAAGGGGTTTTATTGCCTTAGTTTTTATAGTGCCCTTTTGGCTTTTTCAGCTGTAATGCGATCTTTCTCAGGTGTATCCGTTAAAATGCAGCATAAAATTAAACTGTCATTTCATGCCATAGAAAAACATTTGGCTATCTTTCTGTCATAAATTTGAAAAAACAACCAAAATATTTTCCCCTATGTTTATACAACTAGGCTAAACGTAAAAAGGATGTTCTGTTTAGATATTTATTATAAAAAACATATTTTTAGATGTGCATGCAATAATTATTTTTTATATTATATTTATATGGTAAAAATTTTATAGGCCTACCATAAATCTAAATAATTAACTATAGAAAAATTATTTATCACACCATATAAAAATTTCTTACAAATTTCCATTCTACATAATTTTACAAATCAGGGTTGCATATTAATAGCTTAAAGTACTTAATTTTTCAAAGGAAAAAATTTACTTGAATTTTATAAAGGGTTTTCAAAAATCTGAAGCACATAAGACCTTTAGTAGTGTACCTTGGACCAGTCCAAGGTACACCACTTGTATTAGGTTCGAGGTACACCACTTGGATATTAAAAACAAAATAGTTAATCACCATGTTAAGGTTAGACTTAACTTAATTTCAAGCGCACTGTTTTATAGCTAAAACTTTCCTTTATATTGCATAACCATCGTTTCTGAATAAACACTACATCTTTGAGTATAAAAATACACTAAAGTATTTGACAAAAATTTACTTTTGAACTGTGAATTTAGTTTTTCGAAACCTCTTTAATAAATTGACCTTTCAAACAAACGTAAGGAACTTCACTGAGACCCCTGGTAGCAAATACTTTAACTTCATGTGGTGTTGTTTCAATATCTAAGCAAATCGAGCTAAAATCAGCATAGGTTCGAGGTACACATATGCCCAAGGTACACCACTTACCCCTATTATTTAAGACATAGAATAGAAAAAGAAAATACTTATAGTATAATCATTTTTAAAGGTAAAAAAAATGATAGGTAGCTTTTTTAAATCGAACAGCTATTTTTTTCCCACCTACACCTTTTTCTCTCCTTTTGTACAATATTAAAATTATGAAGGGATGGAATATTGCTAATCAAACTAAGAATATATTGCCGATTGCTTTAGAAAAAGGAACATTACAAACTAATTAAAAGCAATAATCCAAATTTTTTAATTATGTTACACTAATTTGACTTTAACCAACTTAATTTGTTTTACTACACATTTTTACGCCACCATAATCATAAAATAGGAATGCAATTAATTTATCATACCAATAAATCTTAAATTTGGACGGAAAAACGCGATTCGTGAATGATCAAAAATTTAAAAAATTGCTCACTGGACACTACTTTTCTATGACAATGTTTATGAAAATAGCACATTAAAAACACATGTTATATTTTTAAGACACAATTAATTTAAAAATTGAAAACTATTGAAAATGAATTTTTGTTAATTAAATTTTTACCTTTAAGTGGGCATTTAGCCACTCATACTCACGAATGACATAAAACTCGTCAAGATCCATGCAGAGAGGGAAATAATATCAACGTTAAACCCTTCAGCAGTCAGCACAGAGTAAAATACCATGCTGCCAAAACTAGATTCTAAGGCTAAAGATTGGACTTAGTGACGCACCAGCAATAAATTTAGTGCCTTATCTATTTTTCGTACATTGGCCAGTCTGGGAAACTGCTCTGCTCAAACATCTGGCAAGTACTGAGAAAAATACTAGTTCTTCTAAGAAAAGCAAAGTGTGGGAGGTCTTAAAAATAATTGTCTCGAGTTTCAAACAAGAACCTTGCTCCGGTATGGTGGACCCTGCCGTTTTCTTTGGTCATAAAATCTTAACGGTTTCATCTCCTGCTTTGATAAAAATCATTGATAATTTTTGCTGAAGCTGGACAATAGGAAATCGGGTTTTGTTCTTGGAGTGGAGGCGACAAGAAAAATCCCCAACCATGCTTTCCCACGCAAAACACTTCGACCCTTTCCCCGACCCCCTAGGGGAGTGGGGCGTCGAACAAAAATACCCCCTTGTAAGTTTTTCGTGGAAGACGGTGGTCATTTTATTGCCTCAGATAACTTCCCTTGAACCATTTATTACCGTTACGTGTGCTGTGAGACTGGGGAACAGAGATGTTTCCATTTTCCCCCTTTTACAGTAAGTTTGAATCATCTGTTTTGTGCTGACGTGTTGTTGTTTTTTATCAACTCGAAAGATGAATATTAAGAAAAAATCTTCAAATTTGCGAATGATACTTAAGAATTCTTTAAAAAAAAAAGTAGATTATTAACAAAAATTCTTTATTCATTAAAAAAGAAGATACTGAATAAACTATTTGCGCCAGTAATCTACGTCGTTTCCTTCATGAATCTTCTCTTGTCGAACGATGAAATTCTCAACTTTAAAAAATATGGATGTATCTGATTTTTTAAAATTAAAATGCTACTAAACAAATCTGGTTCAGTCGCCTCTGAAGCGGGGCCTGGATCTGTAATAATTATAAACTTATCAATATTTTTTCTCATCGGCCAAATTTACGCATTCAGATTTGCTGCCTTTGGGGCATAACCTGGAACTGACAAGGGCCCCTCTTGTGAAATTTATTTATGTAGAAAAAACGATTTTTCAGTTTCAATTTTAGGAGGATTAAATTATATAATTTTTGAGTTTTAAGAAGAAAACATTTCTTATTTCTGCTACATTTTTTTAATAAAATACTTTTTAAAATTCCTAAATTACTGGTGGTTCTAGGCATGGTCTGAAGGAGCCCGTTGATAAATCTGACTAAAAACTAATATCCTCTATCCTCTATGAATCTCCTAGGGACCCTTCCAGTTAAATATATTACTGCATTGAAAAAATTCGCATATTCAGTAATTTTTTTTCAAAGAAGGAAAAGGGACGTTTTTGAAAAAAATGTTGAAAAGTCCAATTAAAATATAATAAATATTGATAACGAATTTTAAAAAACTAAGTACACTTTCTGCATTGTCTTTTATCGTGGAATAAAATTTCTGGACACACATGAGTCATTAACTTCAGATTTTTTGCGAATACTTTTCTATAATATTAAATTGAAGAAAAAAAAAATCTAAGAAAAAAAAAGCCCTTTTAGCTTTTTACGGACACCTATGCAGTGCATAGTATTTTTATCTGTATACATATGTCACTAAAAAAAAGTTCATAGTTCGGGGTTAAAAAATAAATAACAAACATTTTAAAAATATACCGAATGTCTAAATGGTTCATCAAGAGATAAGTCGGCATTTGCGTAGTGTCCGGATTTTGATCGGTTTACACATTTCACTAAACAAAAATTCTTAGTTCGGCATTAAAATATAAATGACAAACATTTGCAAAATTTGCCGAATGACTTATTGGTTCTTTCATGTTCTCTCAGCAGACATTTTTAGTTTTGAGCAGCATTTTAAATAAACTTGTTGTCATTTTCCAGAGAGTGGTCTGAAGTTTTGATGAATAATCCAAATGCAAAAAACTTTGAGACACTTACTAATCAAGAAGGAAAGGGGGGGAGAATGAAATCATAAAAAAACAAACTAGTCATCAGACGCATATCAGGACCCTCCCCCCCCCTTCTTAAACACAATTTATTAAATTTAAATTATACTTGACCAATAGTCAAGTACATTGTGGTTGTAAAATAACGCTTGCTATTCGGAGAGGTCTGTAGCGTGAATGACTAATCCAAATGCAACAAAATTCGAGACACTTACTATTCATGAAGGGGGGAAAATAATGAAATCACAAAAAACAAACTCGCCTCTTGACCAAGGTTCTAAATTACGAAGCGTAATTGGATGTGTTGGCCGTAATTAGCCATAATTGGCTACGTCTCGTAATTTAGAACCTTGGTCAAGGTTCGAGTTTCTTTTTTATGATTCCATTCTTTTTGAAAAAAAGAAACTCGTCTCTTGACCAGGGTTCTAAATTTCGAGGCGTAATTAGCTGTGCTGGCCGTCATTGGCCTTAATTGACGACGCCTCGTAATTTAGAACCCCGGTCAAGAGATGAGTTTGTTTTTAATGATTAATCTTTTTTTATGATTCCATTCTTTTCCTCCTTCTTGATTAGTAAGTGTCTCAATTTTTGATGCATTTGGATTATTCATTCAAGCTACAGACCACTCTGAATAGCGAGCGTTATTTTATAACCACCCTGTGCAATAATTTTAATAATGTTCCACCCTTTATTTTTCGGCTGCTATTGGACAAAGAATTTTGTAAAAGGTGTCATTTTTTCAGGAAATCGCATAAGAAATTGAGAACTGGCAACAAAAATTGTAAAAGGGGTCGTCTACAGCCAGGGGCCCCCGTGGTACGCGGTAAAATTTCAGGTGGTACGCGTGAGTCATGTGAGCAACATTATGCTATTGATAGCTTCTGTACGAATCAGCAATGAACACGCAAACAATATCACTCATTATTTCAAACATTAACATTATTTTAAAGAGAAATCTAGAATTAACATCGGGATCGGAAGTAAAACCTAGGACCCTTTGATTTTTCGTCAAACTCTGCTCTTTTTCATGCCATTTGTTAAGAGTTTCTTGTGAGCGAGTTTATTTTCTAAACTCTTGTACATAAAAAAAATTAACATAGAAGCAGAATAAGTGAAAATAAGACCCATTACTCTTAATGTTGATATTTTAATCACAACAAGTTTCAATCAACTACAACAACAAGGTTCAAAATCAGCAAATTTCGAACTAAAGACTATAAAAGTATATTTTGTAAGATGATTAATCTTTTGGTGAGTTTGTACTATATTTTTATTGTAGACTAGCAAATTTATTTGCAAACATTTTTAAACAATAATTGAATAAGTGAAAAAAATCAAGCAAAATAAAATATTTATTTTATCGATACTGTTTAAAAATTAAGGGAAAGTAACTCCGATTGAGATACTGCTGGGCATCTATAAATTATGTGACGCGTTTAGGGGAGGAAGGGTCGCATGAAATGTCGCAACAAAATTTTTTGAGAAAAATCAACGTGAAACTGCATAAGAATGTAATTAAATTCAGTAAATTTTGTTTCTGGACTTAAATTTAGCAAAATCTTATTAATAATATTCATTGTTGTTTTCTAAACCATAGTTAAAAGAGTTGAGAAAATTAACTGTTCTCTTATATAATTTAGATTTGATTTCAATACAATTGGATCTGACTCAGTTTCAATTCACACTAACAGAAATGTTATCTAAGTATTTTCGCGAAGATAAAGTAGACAAATTGTGCACCATATGTGATTTAAGTACTTAACCACCATTTATCCAAATGACTAGTATGTGTTTTGAAGTTGTTCTAGTATTAAATATCCAAATTAGAACTTTCCACAACTATTTGCTTATTTCAACTAGGTACATCACCAATCCTTCTAAAGATGATTACGAATATGGCTACAGAGTCGGTGGGCCAGAGCAGACTCTAGAGAGACACCACAAGACAGAAGGAATCAAGTCGACGATCAAGTTAAACTGGGAGGATGGCAACGGAGATTCGGGTGACCAGTACTGGGAATTTAACCACGATGATTCCACAGAAGATCAAAAAACGGATACTTCTATGCCAAAGAAAGTACCACTGTAGAACAAGTACGAGAGAAACTATGTTGTGGTGAATGGTTCCAGAAAAACATGCCAAAGAGTTGCACTGCACCAGTTACTTATAGAAGTGGTTAAAGAAATGCTTCGCAGATAAATGGTGTTTATATGTGGTGTGCCTCCCTTAAATATGAAAGACTTTTGCATGCATCACATATATTTTTTTATACCTACGTGTGCAAAAATCTCAAATAATTCATATTTTTTTAAATAAAGGGTGGAAAGTTTTTTTTTTTATTTCAAACAATTTCATAGAAGTGTCACAAATACAACTTTAAAAAGTGATACTTTTACATGTTATTACAAAATAGTAATACAGTTGTTTTCTGTTAAACCCACTGAACGTTAGACCCGGCTTTTTCTGTATTTTATGGACCAGTTTTTCCTATGTGGCTACAGAATCTGTGAAACAAATTTCCCTGAATAAATGTAAAAAAATCCCCGATTAGCGGCAATTAACTATTTTAACATCTTGACTTTCTCTCATTATTAATAAAAAAACTTAACAGTTTATTTAACATGAAAAAATGTAACGTAACTTAAATTTTTTTAAAAAAAGGCATTGTTTTTTTAAAAAACAAATCTATAAAAATAATTCACCTACCGTAAGAAAAAAACCCCGGATAAATAACACATAAAAAGCTGGTTTTTAAAAACAAAATACAATTATATAAATTATATCGCTTACGAGTACCTCACCTGAATAGTGAAATGCGAATTTAAAGTTACACTAGGTCGATTTTCCCTAGAACTAGCAATTATTACTAGGCATCATTGGTGGCTAGACCAATAAAGCCTAGTAATAATTGAAGCCTACTAACAATTATTACTAGGCTTCATTGGTCTATCCACCAATGACGCAAAGTAATAATTGCTAGTTCTCAGCGAATACCGTGAATTATTATGGAAAAAAGCTAATAAACATTACTAAGCCAACAGATACAGAACTCTGTTAATTTTTAGAATTTACAAGCTTTTGTGTCTTTATTTAAAATAAACATCAACAAAGGTTATTTTTTTAAATATCTTTTATGTGTAAGATTTTTTTTCAGGGCTAATTTTAACTAAAATTTCTCTGAGTATAATTCGGACCATTGGAGTAATAATTTAGAACCACAGTCAAGCGATTAGCCAAGAGCCAAGTAGACACACAACGCAACCAATGAAGGCGATATCAAAGCAGCATTGGGACTTGATCATATTTAATGTGCACTCCCTCCACACAGGATATTCCCCACAGCAAAAACCTTAATTGACTGGGCTCCTCAGCCCCAGGAGTTAATTGAAAAAAAAGGGATATTCAATCAGATTCAAACACTTTGCTTTTCCAAACAAATCCAAGGACTCGAAATTCACTAACAACCTAAATATATAAAGCGTGTATAAGCGAACGCTTCAATTTTTTTAAAACTAAAAATTATCTAAAATGAGAATCCCCAATCAATAACTACACCAAATTATGCCACAATATACAGTCAATTTTTATTTTTAACAGCATAAAACTCAAATCTCACATGAACCATACATATTAAAATGTAGAACGAAACTCTTGGACATGATATACATTCTCAGTATTTACTTTAGGAAGAACTGTTTCCATCCTTTTCGATATCCCCAGCTTCCCTGGCAGCTTGGGCTTTGGTTAAAGACATAAGAGCTCTCTCACGCAGTTTTCGTTCAATTTCGTCTTCAGACATTGAGCCCTTCAAACAAAATTACCAATTATTCCAATATGTTTCATGTTTTTTAGGTTATGGAAAACTAGTTCCAGAGAGTTTCACATTGTTAAAGCATAACAGTGCCATCTGGTTAGAATGTTGTAGTCAAATTTTTAAAGCATGTCAACAAATTTAATGCTCAATTAAAATTATAAGTCTTAAACAACTTGATCATCTCATGACCACCAAGGCTAACAGTAAATTTCAATTTTATAATACAGTGTATAATTTATATTAAAAAACAAATAAAAAATAAACTCAAATTTAAGGTAGTTAAAGGTTATTTCTTATATTTTCTACATAAATTTCATATAGTTTTCTCTTATTCTCTGGAGAAAAAAAATACAACAAAACAAATATAGACATAATCTTAACTTTTTTTTAAATGATTAATCAATGTTCAACAGGGTGGTTACAAAATCCTTGAAAAAAAGTTCCGTGATACTTTAACAAAAAATTCACTGATTTTACAATTATCTAGAAAATATACACTACACATAATTCAATGCAGTACAGAAAATTTAATCCAGACCATATCATCAGAGAACTTCGTTATACCATGGTTTGTATACTTTTAATGGAATAAGCTGTGATGTTTTAAATGGAAAAGCTAATTTTCAAGCCCTTAAGGCCCAAATGCTTGAAAAATAATCTGAATATATTGGGAAAAAGTCTGTACTAATTATTGCAAAATTGAATTGTATCAAAAATTTTCACAACGGTTATCACGTAATATCATGATATTTTTAAATCCCCATGTTTCTAAACAGTCATTATTAGCTGCAGTATAACTCCAATTATCCGAATGTCAGAAAAAATTACACACAGCCACTGTTCGTCTTTATTGGATTTCATGCCCGGTAATTTTTGTACCAACCATAACAATTACTAGGCATGACATCCAACAGAAACTCCTAACATATAGGCGGTGTAAAAAAATTATAAGTCGCATCTAAACTTTTGTGAAACCAAAATTCTCACATAAGTTAATAGAAAGCATAATAAAAAAAAACTATTACAAAAAGCTACAACTCAAACTGCCAGAGACATCTTACAAAATTGGATTTGGATAAGTTAATTTGACTAAAATATACAATTTCTCCTATTAACTCTAATTATACGAGTTTCTGGTTACACGAATGTGGTTAGGTCTAGATTGCTTAGGATAATTGGAGTTCTACTGTACTGCATAACTCGCTTCCTTCATTTCCCCTTCCCATCCATATCATAAAGAACCGTAACTTAAATTTCAATAAACAACAAGTTTAAATGATCAATTTTTATGATTAAGATAATCAATTTAATTAAAATTTGAAGAAAAATTAAGATTAGATTTCACTAAGATGCCCTTCAAATATTGGTTAATCGGACAGTGCAATCCCCCATTAGGAAGAGGATCTCCTTCACCCGACCAAAAATATACAATCCAATAATTTTACCCAATTTACTTATTTTGCTGCCTAGTAATTTTCACGACATCCACCGATGAGGTTGCATTAACTCATAATGATTGACAGTATTTTTGCCTCTACATGATAGGAAGAGAGGCGCATTTACTTTTGTAGCTTTGGTTCAAGCTAATCAGACCAACCAAAATATTTCTTTTGATCAAGTGTCTGTTAGTAGTGATCACAAGAACAACCTAAACCTGCTGTTTAAATAATTCAAAATGGAAAAATTCCTTTTTTTGCGAAATTTGAGAAAAGCACGAGAATTCCCTGATTTTCTCGGTTCTGTAACCATCCTGTTCAAATTTGGCATGGTAACATGGCAAATTTGGCAATTAGTAACATGGAGTAACTAGTTTGATTTAATTAACAAAGTTTTTGCGCCTCAATGGATTACAAAATGCAAAATATAATAATTTGTGTTATTAACTAGTATCAAGTGCAATAAAGTCAACAAGGTTCAACTTTCAAATTATAACTGAAAAATCTGACACAAATTATGTTACCTCATCTTCGTCCTTTTTATTTTTCTTGTGTTTCTTATGCTTTTTGTGTTTCTTGTGCTTCTTATGTTTCTTCTTTTTCTTTTTGGCAATTTCCATATCCGAATCCTGGCCCTACAGAACAAAGTAAGGACTTCAAAATTCATACCATATAATAATTTTCGCAATTGTAAAGCGCTCAAAAAAGCAATCCTGGTGAAATAGTGGTGGAATGCACTGACAAAAATGTGAAAATGAACCTTTAAGTTTTTGCGTTTGCATTAATTTACGCTAAAAAGCACTTGCAATAGGTAAAAAATATGCTTAACTTATTTTATGAAAAGTGGACACTTTATATTTTAAGGAGGGTATAACCTTTCCTTGACATAAAAATCTCAATTTTTTCAAAAATGTAACTTAGCACGTTCTTCCGCTAAGTTCTTTGATTAGGCATTGATTAAGTGAATTGCACAGCTCTACAAAAAAAAAAAAGTTTTGTTCCCTGGATATCATGGCATATTTTTATGTTTTCAAGTGCTCGGAGTACGAATATATCCGTGAAAGTTATCAATGTGCTTGTATTTTTAAGATGTTTGTATATCTTAAAGTTTTTTATCTGCTTCTTAAAAGTAAAATTTAGGGAAATGTTGGCGACACTTGATAATACTAGGTTCAATTAGACGGAGTATCCAATGAACTGAGTTGACCAAATATCTTGTTACACTTTAGAGAATGTGAGTTTTGCAGTTACACGTTTCATTTAAACCTTAAAGACCGGCGGTCAGATGGCGCTGATTTAAAATTATGAGACTGAATTTGGAGTTTTGTGGAAACATAAAATATATTTTCGACATTTTCCTCTTTATTTACTTTGATGTATCCTAATTTTTCATTTTTTTTAAATTTTTGAAATGCAAAATGAAAATAGATTTAAAAAAAAAAAGCAAATCTAACAAAATCATTGATAGTTTCATGCACTGGTTTACAATCTTAAGATATAACCATGCAAAAAAACCCAAATAATACACTAGAATTATTTAGCCCCAGCTACTACTAGCATAAAATATTTCATAGTCAATACCAATTTACATTTTTAAAAAATACCCCAAAAATTACTAATGCTGCAACAAAACAATTTGGCAAAAAGTACACAACTCACTTCACTGCTCTCTGTATTCTTCGCTGCATGTTTCTTCTCCTTATGCTCCTTTTCAACAAGTGCCTTCAGTTTCTTTTCCCTCTTCTTGAGTTCTTCATCACTGGGCCCTACACCCGGAGGGGACACTGATCGGTCCGAGCGAACCCCTGTCAGGGGAGATCGATCTTGACGCTTGTAGGTGTCCATATCTTTCAATCTATCTGGAGGACTAGGGGACTTGTCGATTTCTTTTACTTGGCGGCTTCGGCGCTTTTCGGTGCTGAGCAATTCTCTTCTCTGAAAATGAAAGAATAGGGTGTGAGTATGTACATGAATGTAATAAACTTCACACAGGACAACTATTTGTTAATGTGGTAAAAAATACATGATGTTTATAAACTACGACTATACTGACATTATTAATATGCCAAGTTAACAAAAAATGCAAAACTAAATTTCAATCAATATACAATTATACATTTAAAAGCATGTTTTGGAAGTAATTACGACATTTGCTAAGGAACTCGTCAACGAAGTGGGATTTGAGGTTTTGAACTGTAAAAATATGAATTTCTGTGCATGCTATAAACAAGCAAACAAGAACTGTCAGTTTTCTGCCCATTATAAAAATATGAGACAGTTGTTTGAATGAAAATTGTCTAATAAATTTACCACTGAAAATGAATGTGCAAGACTTTCGAAACCTGCAGGACCAAATTTATTCAATTAACAAATCAGCTGCTTCAGTACCAGTATTTCTAAAAATGCTTGAATATTCTAGTGCATAATAGGAAGGTTAGTAGTAAGAGAAATTGTAAAATGAAGTTAATTCCATATTATTAATGAAATGAATCTATGGAGTGGAAAAGATAATACCCAACCATTACTAAACTAAACATGCATATTTTAAACTTTTAAATAGATAAACACTGAAGGAACTTAGGATATACAAGCTGGTTTTTACAGAAATGAGGAAGCAACAACATTGATTTCATGAGGCAATCAGTAAACCCTTCATTAGTATTAAACTTACATCTTCCTGCACAATACGACCTTCTTCTATAGGTTTGGTGCTATGGGGAGGTGACATAGATCTGGACATAGAACGCCTCTTGACTTTTCTTATGGGGGACTGGGAGGGGCCATGTTTCATCTTGAAGGAGGGGGAACAGGGATGAGACACGACATAGAATTTATTGGGGGCAAAATTATCACATTAAATATGGGTAAATTCTATATTAAATTACCAAAAAACAGTAAAATTGTTTTTACAAACACATGCACTAGAAAAAAAACTTAACTTCATAGCTAGAAAATTATGCAAAACAATACTTCTTGAAAGGGCTCTTGTCTTGCATAATATCCTACCACAAGAATAGACAAGGAACACCACAATTTAGGAGTTAATCTGATCTGGCATTAAGTAAAATTATAATAAACAGTAATAGAGTAAAGCAGGAGCAATTTCTAGCAGGGTCAAGGAAAACCATTTCTTACAAAATCTCTTTTAGTCGTTTGTTTTTTACCTTCATCCTCTGTGGGGGAGGCGACTCTGCTGACGAGGAACTGGAACCTCGGGACACATTTCTCTTCTTCTTAACTTGCCTCACCTGGCGTACAGGGGAGGGGGAAGGGGAGGCCTCAGGAACAGGCATCTCTCTGCAATAGGTTCAGAAATGAATACACTGGTACAATGATTGGAATAAATGTGGATAATAATATGTGATGTATGATTTTGACCAAGCCTAAAATAGTAAATGCGCAAGACAACACTTAAAATAGAGTTAATAACTTAGTGATATGTTTTATTAAAAAAATTATATCTATCTTTCTCAAAAATGTTTTTAAAAAATAAGGTTGATTTACTACAGGTAGGAATTCGACAACTTATTTCAATTAGAAGTTTTTAATTTCCTTCAATAGTAGTTAAGTTCTCAAATTAGTTTTCACAAACAACCTTACAAGTTATGCAAGTACAGTATCCTAATATCCTACTCCTAGCAACTGAGCAGCACTGCTGCTGACACCGCATATCATATAAAAAAAAATTAGCACTCACTCATAGAAAATTCACAACATTTTATATCAAATGTAAGACTGCCTAACATACCTCTTTCGCTGACCATAAGAATCCTCAGGAGACCTAGCAGCTCTCTTAACAGGTGACACAGCTCTCTTTTCAACTGGCAGCATCCTCTCACCGGGCGAGCGAGCTCTACTATCGACTGGCCGTTCCGGCGACCGTCGCACTTTCGCCTCGCTCGTAGATCGGCCACGTCTCTCGTCGGAACGGCCGCGTAAGTCACTGGGCGAGCGGCCGCGTCTATCACCTGTGTTGGGTGGTTGGGATGAAAGATTAAGCCATGCAAAAGAAAATATTATTTGAAGATAAAGATGTTTTATAAACATAAATGGAAAATAAATTGGGTTAAGGCATTCTTTTTTAAAAATAAGTATCTTTTATCAAATAATTTCAAATGAAGTCGCTGCATCGGTTTCACAAGAAAGCCTTTTGTAAACACCTGCAGCATTTTAGACTATTTTTTTAAAAAAAAATTTGTGGCAATAGCCTTAAAACTTGGAGACGTTGATTGAACTACAGCAAATTAAGCAATTAATAATTTTAATAAACAAAGGTAAACTGAGTTAAAAACAGGTTTGCACATATTTAATTTTAGGATAACCAAGGATTTTTTTGGAAAAACCATTAACACAATTTAAAACTAACAATAAAATACCTATACTAATAGAATTTGACTGTCAGAGAATTAAAACATCCATAATTGCTAGATTGAGAACTAAACACTATAATGGCTAGAAGAATCACTCAGAAAACACCAGATCATTAGTACAATGTAAATACTGCCCAAGGGGACGTATATAAATTATGTCAAGCAAAATGTTGACTTTTTTAACCCCTCCCCCATGTCATGCTGCGTCGCATTTTAACAAACCCCTCCCCCTAAAATCACACCATGTTGTTGCATTCCCCTCCCTTTAAAGAAAAAGTTTTAATCTGTCCCTTTGTTTCTGAAATTTAAAAAAAAAATATTTATCTTGGTTAAATAATTTTTTCATAGTAATATACCAACATTGTATCTACATTTCTGTTGTCCAAGGTGTAACCTAGCCATTTGCTACTGTCGGTCTGTAAAATATAGGAGACTAATAATGCCGAAGTTGTTGCACATAATACCTCTCCATCTAATTTTTGAATTCTGATTACCCCTCCCTTCTCCATGTCCTGTCATTGGCGCTTACTCTGCCATAAGTTTTATGTACGTCCCCCAAAAGTCCAACATGCTCAATCACATCTTGGAATGCTAAGTTGTCAAGATTCTTTTTATGTTGACTTAGGGACAGTCGGTTAACAGAGTTCCGGATAATCAAGGTTCTTTGGAATATATATATAACACAAACAGTATTTTTTAAACATTTTTTAAATACCTTAACTAAAAAACAACCTATAAATCTACTCTAAAAATTAAAAAAATATCCAAGAATTTTTTTCCTCGATGGGATGCTTTATTGGCAGTTAAGCCTATGCAAACTCATCTGATTTCCTTGAACTGACAACCTTTTTTGTGGCACCATCTAGGCGACTCACGCTATCAATTTGGACACTCATATTTACAATGTATCTGAACCATCAGTGGATGTTCAAAGTATGCCAAGAAATTACCCAAGAACTCAGAAAAATACTAACCTGATCGACCCCGCATCTCAGCTGGTGACTGCTCTCTTCTTCTGGGGGGTTCATCAGGAGTGAGCGACCTTGGTCGAACTCTAGGACTAGGTCGCCTGTTGTAACGCCTGTCAGGGGGTGGTCGCTGATCTTGCTCGTAGTAGCGTCTCCTGTCATCTGGGGAGCGGCGTCTGCGATCTGGTAAGAAATTAACCCTTTAGGTACAGACGATACTTAAGTTACTCTTTTGTATGTTCTAATTATTTGCAATAGCTTCTATTAAAATATTTAAAGACAAATAATTTAAAAACTTAATTCGGAGCATAAGGGGTTAAAAGGAATTTTGTTCTGAAGATAATGTCATGGTGTGATACAGCGCGTCCCAAAAGTTTATAGACAGCTGTTTTTTCCAAGTTTCAAGGATTAATAAACGAGTGTGAATGACCAAATAATTTATGCAAATATCTTAGAGGGTATTTAAAATAATAAAACGCTCAAACTACTCTGAGAGATCATAAATTTATTTTTAAAAAATAAAAACGAAAAAATGCTGTCCCAAAAGTTTACGAACAAAAGGTGTTAAAAGCTTGTTTTTATTAATAAAAATATAAATTTGCATATTCTATTATTTGTACACGTGACGTAATAGCTTCCTGAGATAGAAGCTAGTAGGTTGTTAATTTTTTGATTAATTGTAAAGATGCCTGCCAACGTGCAATTTACGAAAAATGAAATTTCACTAATTCATCTTTCAAAAGCTCGTGGGATGAGATTTGTAGATATTGCTAAAAGAATTAAGCGTTGCAAAGCTGGAATTTATCAAATCCTAGTGAAACGTGACATTTTCGAACCAATATTTCGTCCTGGAAGACCAAAAAAGACAACAAAGAGGCAAGACAGAGAAATTGGGAAACGTGTTTTGACCGAAAATTTGTCTGTGCGACCTACAGCTAAAGAAATTACAACTTCAGTATCAAAATCTACAGTCTGCCGAGAGAGAGAGAAGGCTAAAAGCAAGTAAGTTTTTAAAATATCATAAAACGCGACGCACGCCAAAGCTTACAAAACACCATAAGGATGCTCGAGTTAAGTGGGCAAGAAATTACATACATTACAAAGACGAATGGCTAAGTTTGGTTTTCAGTGACGAGAAAAAGTTTAATTTAGATGGCCCAATGGACGGAAGTACTACTGACATGATCTTCAGAAGGAACGAAGGTCCTTTTTAAGCAGGCAACAAGGAGATGGTTCAGTAATGGTGTGGGGAGCCTTCTTCTTCAACGGAACAACTAATATTGCTTTTTTGAAAGGGTGACAATATTCTGACGATTATCAAGGAACTCTTGAAGCCCACTTACTTCCTTTTGGGGAGTTGCTAGGGGGAAATAAATGGAAATATCAACAATACTACAGCTCCATTCATGTGTCTAACTCCACTATGCAGTGGTTTAGACGCCCCAATGTTAAAGTTATGAAGTAGCCAGCTTTAAGGCCTGACCTGAACCCCATGGAGAACCCCTGGGAAATACTTTCGAGGGACGTTTATGCAAATGGGCACCAATTTGGAAGAGTTCCATATCTAAAGATGCAAATTGAACAAAGTTGATTTAATTTGAAGCCCGAAATTTTCCAAACTCTTGTTTTAAGTATGCCTAATAAAGTTTATCAAGTGATAATGAAGAACGGTTTGAAAATTTTAACAATAGTGCAAAATTAAATGGAAAAATGGTCTTGTCTATAAACTTTTGGGACAGCCAAATTTATATTTCTTACATTTTCACGAAATCTGTGATGTTGTTATTTTATTTCTGTACAGTACTGATATTGTATTGATATTTTAGATAATTAAAAATAAAAAAAATTCTTGCAAAGCGTTTTCCTAGTATAAAATTTAAAAAACACAGCAGTCCATAAACTTTTGGGACGCGCTGTAGTAGCTGCAAGACTGCAACCCTGATGTTCTATAGCAACTGAAATGGGAAATTGGCTGCAATTTCAAGAATAAAGACTTTCATAGTCATGCCAAATGTCAATAAGGGTGTTGTATTGGAAAAGCTTCTATGAAAACCCTCTATACTTAAAAACACAAACTTGTTCTTAAACATAAATATTTACATGGCAAAGATAACTTTTTTTGTTTAATTTTTCATTGAAAATTTTAATATTTCATGGTTATACGATTTTGAACAGTTAAAGCAATTAAATGAAAGTGAGATACTGACCTTGCTGTCTCCTGTCAGGAGGTGGAGACATTCTT
This sequence comes from Hylyphantes graminicola, assembly GCA_023701765.1. Taxonomy (NCBI): domain Eukaryota; kingdom Metazoa; phylum Arthropoda; class Arachnida; order Araneae; family Linyphiidae; genus Hylyphantes; species Hylyphantes graminicola. The sequence continues at coordinate 48,097,613 of CM043111.1, forward strand.
CTTCGATCATACTCTCGATTGTCCCTGTATCCTCCTCGTCCTTCATTAAAACCCCTATCTCGGTTATACCAACTTCTTTCGCGTTCCATTCTGAAGTTCCTTTCCCGATCAAATCTGCATACAAGTAAACAGGGTTAAAAATAATACAGTATTAAATGTTGTTGAAAAATCATTTTATTCCATGCCAATCTTTTCTCTTACCAAGCACCAATCACTTAAAACAAATTACTTAGGTCATATTTAAATAATGAAATTGACAATAAATTACTATTTTAAGTTAAATGATAAGGTAATACACAAAGTTTTAGTATACCAGCCCAATATTTAATAGAAGCACTTTTGTAAAGGATTGTGTATAACATTACAAAACCTTTGCAAAAGTTATGCTATATAATTCATAATAATGGTTACTTTTGTAAAGAATTATATATATATCTAAGAATATATATTAAAATTTTAACATCATTCATTAACTAAAATATGAGAAACTTTTGCATTAAGAATAGAAACTAAAATATACCAATAAAACTTTCACTAACTATAAATAGACCCCCTATAATCTTCAAAAGTTTTAGGATCTCTCTTGTAAAGTTTAGTAAATCAAATCTAACCAGCATCTGTGTTTGCTAAATAAAGTAAATTAGACCAGAATCCACAACTAAAATGCTTAGAAAAACCCTGCCGAACCCACCTTCCCCTGTCTCCCCTCATGGGTGATCTTCGATCCTGGGAAAAGGAGCGACGACCTCGGAACTGGTGTTGGTCTCTGGGTCCTCCTCGTCTTCTGGGAGACATGCTGCCTCTGCAGAACAAGTTATAAGGACAGGTTAATCAGGGTTGATATACATTTTAATTCAGGATTGAAAAATATGGATTGCATGGCCCATTTTTTGGAATTGGTACCCTACCTAAGGTGTAAAATAACCAAAACCTCCATTACGGGTATTCAATCCCACATAATGCTTTATTTAACTTATATTTCATATTAGGTAATTGAAGGTAAAATGGGAAAGAACTGTCAGTTTTAATATGCTACTATTAAACATGATCAATGTAACTTAATATAAATATATGCTGAAAAATTTATTCCTTGTACAAAAAAATTACAAACACAAGAGTGAAAACTTATTTTTATAAGTTAACTAACCTTTGTCTATGTTTCTGTGGTGGTGGAGAGGCAGAATTTGAATCTGAAGAGCCAGAAGAAGATGAAGAGGAGCTTCTAGCAGGAGCCTATAGGTTAAAAGTGTTTTCAAAGATTTTTATCCATAATATATGTTATACAAATAAAACATTTAATATATTTATTATTACAAATCAATTCTAAATAGTGATACTAAAAAAATACACATGAATAAAATAACAATCATCTAATTATGCATGCAAAAATTCCACCTTAATTATTGCATTTGTTTTTAGTTTTAATAATAGGTTAAAAAATATAACCAACTTTATTGCAATCAGATTATTTTTTCTTTTCTAAACTAAAAACTGGGAAAAACAGTTATTACACAAATAACCTGTTTATGTAGCAGCCTGGAGACATTGCATATATTTAAGTGCCCAATAAATACTTATACAGATTATGAATGCAAACAAAAAAAAATTTGAGATCGCAAATGCTATATTAGTGTTAACAAAAATCCCTTTTACCTTTCTGGCATTTCTTCCTTTGCCCTCAAGGGCTTTCCTGACTGGAGACTCATCCTCAGAGCTAGAATCGGAGGGTCGCCCATGGGACCGGTAATGTCTTGTTTTCTGGACCGAATCCTTCTTGGAAGTCGGTTCTGCAGAATTTTTCTCCTAAAATACAATAAATGAAATATTTTGATTGTAATATTTTTAGAGTTTGGGAGACGGATCTTCCAACAAAACTTTGACAGCTCATATTCTAGTTTGCCTAGTAGGGTCCTTTTTTCCTAGTGAAGGGACAGATTTTGGTCGCTCAAACCATTAAACATTTTGTAACATGGTAGTTTGAAAAATGATAAAGACAGTCCACGACCCTATGATTCAAAATAATCTAACGTAAAAATCTAATTAAAAAAAGATTGTTGGGCTAAAAAAACACCATTGGTCGATCTCTGTTTTTAAATTGTCGAAATGGCAATGATATCGATGCCCTATACTACATTCTCACTTTTTTGTTTCATACGGATACAGAAGGATTAAAATGAGTCTTTGACCAAAACATCTTAGTAAATGCAGTGAATACCATTTTTTTGCTCAACTCCATCGTTGCAGGAGAGCCTCTCCTTTTGCTCCTCTTCATTGGCTGAGGTGACATGGAGCCAGAAGAACCAGATGATCCAGAGGATGAACCGGAAGATGAGCGAGCAGCCCTAAAAAAGTAATGCAACATATTAATTCAAACAAGCTAAATACAAACTGCTGATAATCAGCTGGTTTCATTTGACCAAACGGTTAATTTTAGTTGCCTTTTACTATATTGTGTCTTTTACTATAATTATGTTAAACTAAAATACAAAGTTTTAACTACATAAAAAGAAACCCAGCAAGCGTAAGAGGAACATCAACTAGGCAGTGACATTGGCTATGTTTTTTTTTTTTTAAATTCAACACACTAAAATTAACATGCAGGTTTAAGTTTATAGGCTTAAAGATAATTATAATGACCAGAATAACTTCAGAAAAGAAAATTGCTGAAAGAAGTATATTTCCTGAGTTGTGTGCATATCTTGGAATGAGGAAACATGGAGAGTTATAAGCACAGAGTGTTGCTGAATTTGTTTAAATAGTAGTTTTGAGCATCATGCACAACCTTTCAAATTTTATTAAACAAAGAATTTTCAATTCAAATAACAAGAAAGTAAAAAAAAATGGTTATTAATTGCCTGGAAAACTTTTAGCATTTGGTTTAAACCATTGGTTAAAACAAGTGGTTTAAGCTGACAAATCCTGTTATAAGTTTATCAAGTAAAAAGCAAGTAGTAGGGTTTTATTACAATGTAATACTAACCCACAACCTTATACAGTCCTATTAATTTCACCAAACCTTACTTTGGAGGTGGCGAATGCCTTCTAGGAGGTGTCCGACGCCTAACAGGTGACTTTGGTCTCATCTGCTTCCTTGGAGGCGACCGCCGTCTCATGGGCGACCTTGACCTTGAACGACTCCTTCTGGGCGGTCGCTGTCGCTGTGGGGGTGGAGATCGACTGCGACGTGGGGGCGACCTGTGTTGAAGAATATGTCAAATGAAGTAAAAGAAACGAACTTAATATCAAAATATTTTAATAAAATGAAACAGCAACAATTAAACTTGAAAATGATCAAGATTTAAGATAAATATAGTTAAAGATGACCAGAGAGATAGAACCACAGCAGTTTTTGATTCAGCGAAATTCAAAGAGAAATTAAAAAGATTTTATAGATTTCTTATCAAAAATCAAGACAAGAGTATTTAAGCCCTGCTCTATAGCACGTCTTCACTTAAAAATTACGTCACACCAATCAGCGACTGCTAGTGACGATCATACTGTTACATCACAAGACTAATCTTGCAGCCGATGACGGAATAATGAATAAATTGAAAGAATCGGCATATAGCTTATGAGTGAATGGCATATAGCTTAAGGAGAAAATTCATGCTTTCCCTAACAAATCTCAAAGTTGAAACTTAAATACCTTGCCAAAAAATAGCTCACAGCTATGGTAATCAAAGCCGCGCACTCGTGATATGATAAGTGTTGTATAAAACTTGACAAAGTGATGAATTAAGAAACGAATTTGATCAAAATAATTTTTAATTAAAAATAAACTTTATAAACAATTAACAATTAAAGTTTAAAAAAATAAAGGTATCTAAACAGTGGGCGTTTCTGCCATGTTAATAGTTCAAAGTTCACCAGCTCTTCAACTCAAGTCGCAATCAGATGTAAAGCTTATATAAAAAATAGCAAAAGAGAAATTCTAAAGCCGAAGCTTATTGGGTTCCAATACCCCCTTTACTGGTACAGAACCAGCCGAGGGCATCTCTAGTGAGAGCATTAGAGGTACTGTTTACTTTACAACAGTATAACGAGTGGTTCAACTTGACCAATCAAAGACAGGCAAGAGAGCTTAATTCAGGCTGTCCCAGCACTCCCAGCTCTCGCCACAAGAAGCTTCTTGGGCTTAATCGCAATGGTATTCTCAAAGCTCTTGGCCTTCTTACGGGGCATTTTACTCTCAGAAGGCATCTTTCTATTATGAGGGTTTTTGATGATCCTTTATGCAGGGGCTGTAATTTCAAGGAAGAAACTGCTGCTCACATTCTTTGCGAGTGTGAAAACTTCTCTGCTTTTAGATTTGAACACTTTGGCCCTCAATTACTTGAACCACCATGGGAGCTTCAAGACATTCCAATTCGGCCCTTGCTGAATTTTGCTTCAGCTACAGGCTTCTTTTTCATAAAGAGGCAGGGATTTATTCTTATTTCCAGAGGACAGTGCAATAGACCTCTGGTCGCAGTGCTAGACTTGTTGAGCCCCCTACAAACGTCATAAGTCAACCGCTCTAAAGAATTTATATTTTTTGCATTAGAGAAAAATTAAGAAGTTATAATATAGCTAACAACCTGTGTCGCTTTGGTGGGGGCGAGCGACTGGCATGCTTCCAACGATTGGCTGGTGAGCGGCGAGGGGAGGGTCGCTTGCGGACAGGAGAGCGACTGCGGCTTCTGCGGGAAGATCGCGGGGGAGAGTGGCTGCGTCCGGGGGAGGCCTTTCGCTGTGGATGGAATGAGACACTAATGCAATTGTCAAATTAAATAAAACACTTGTTGAAGTACACATACCTGCCAACATTTCCCATTGCCCTGTCCGTAGTCTATTCGCCGGTGACAGGCATTTTGGCCTGGCCGTTAGGGATTTTTTATCAACCACTCAAAAATAATTGATTGACGATTACTTTTCTATTATATTGGGGCCGATTGACGATAGGAAAAAACTACCAAAGTTGATCCTTTCGTGGGAATTGTGTTGAGATGTTACATAAATTATCTTTAGTTTCAAATAAATTAATCTTATATATAAATAAAAGTTACATTTTTTGTTGTGACGGCATCAAGCCTTAACCTATTTCACTAATTCATTTTTCGTTGTGTTTGTTATTGTCAGGAGAAGGTTCTTATGAAAGAAAAAAATTAAGAAAATTGCAGAGAAAATTAGAAAATTTTATTTTTTTCTGAAAAAACTACAAACTTTGGCTCAAATCCATATTCAAGGAGTTGTGGTTCGGGTAACAAATTTTTTCAGAAAGATAAAAAAAAAACGATAAGAAAAAAAAAAAAACTCAGACCCTACTACGATTATGCCTCAAACTAGCAAACATTACTGGGCACTGAGGCTGGTTGACAAATCTGATCATCATTATAACTATTGAAAGAACACTTATCTACTGCGATTACGCAGCTACTCATCAAATGTTACTAGTTGACGTGGGTAGGTTAAGTTTACTTTCCGCACGAATATAAAACGTTTTGATTTTAAATTAAAATCCGATTTAAACCATTGCATTGTTTTTCAAGGAACTGACTTTTCATTAAGTGCTACCAAGACAAAAAAAATTTGAAAAATAATTTTTATAAAAATATTGAAGCTTTTCTGTAGTTTTGACTGTGTTTCCATAACTCTTTAGATTGATACCCTCGTCCGCAGAAACTACAGCAATCCATAGTAGTTGGCAGGCATGAGTATATGAAACACACCATACACAATATTACAACATAAATGTGTAACTGTAGATATATTTACAAAATTGAACATTTAATTATGGCTTCAAACAAATTATTGTGAGCCAATTGTGAATTCTGAAATTTTCTGTTCTGCCAAGTAAATTTTCACGGCATCTAAAGAATGGCGCCTCATAATGATTATTAGTTTACGGTTATTGACGTTGACATTAGTTATCGGCGGATTGCCATCTTTTGTTTACAGTTCTGGGTCAGCCTGGTCAGTTAACCAGAGTTATTTTTAAATAATGAAATTGATGCCAGTGGTGGTTGACAATCTTATTAGATACAATTATTAGGGCAAGTACAGATTTTCCTCAATCATTACGATATAACATTCATGATGGAATATTAAGGGATTTTAAAACGTGTACGAGTCAATACACCAGCGAGTTATTACAGTCACTGATGTTCCAAAATGCACATGAAATTGCTTGACTAAATACAACATAGACCAACCCTGCTGTGTGGAGATCTCTTTCGCTCCAAAGAAGACTTCCCTCTGCCCGGAGATGGACTCTTGCTGTGACGGGGTGCCTCTTTCTTTGCTGGGGACAAGGACTGGCTTCTACGCGGGGGTGAAGCTTTCTTGTTACTGGTTGAAGGTGAGGATGGCTGGCGTGGGGATTTGGCTGGAGGCGAATGGTTACGCTGGGGAGACTTTTCCACAGGGCGTTCCACTGAACGACTTCGTCTGGGGGAATGGGACCTGAGGGAGACATTATGGGTTGTTTTAAACATGGATTGGATTGTTAATATTTGAGCTGAATGGTATTTGAAGATTCCAGATATCGAATATCATGGAAATATCCCCATTTCAGAAACAAGGCATTTCTGACTTCATTTCAGAAACCGAACCAGAATAATCTAAGGAAGCTTCAATGCAGAATTATGTGATTTTATAATTATTCAATTATTTGAGTTTAGCAATTTTAAGTATCCGGTTTCTCGCTCTGAGAATCCATGATACCCGGCAGATTTTCAATCATGGAATTTTGTGAAGGGTCCATAAATTGACCTTTTTTCTTGTTCTATGTACATCCATGTATACATATTAATATTTTCTGCACTTCTAAAGACTACACAACTTTAAGTACTTAATATAACAATTAACAAGGGTTAATGTACAAGTAGTGTAGTTACAATAAAATAACCTACACCTTTAAAGAAGAATCAAGCTACTTTAAATTCATACCTATCCTTCCTCTTTGCATGGTGAGCAGGTGAAGCAGACTTGGAAAGTGATCGTCTTTTACGTGAACTCTTGGAAGAATTTTCTTTATCACTTCCAATAAGTTTTTTAGACGAGTCTAATCTAAAAACAGGTGTTTAGTTCTAACTATGAAAAACTTATCTACATGGTTAATATAAATTATAAAGAAAAATTTGTTAAAATTTCTTATAACTGAGGATTGAAAAATATTTTCGAGCTTCATAAGAAGTACACTTTAGAATTCGAATAATACATGACTAAACTGCTAATTCATTAGACATACTTTTCAGAAATTGATTTCTTTTTCCTTCTGTGTTCTGCAGAAGAAGTGGAAGATGAAGAGGAAGATCTGCGTGAACGTCGATCTCGCTTTTTGGACTTCTCCTCATATTTTTTCAAACCAGAGGAAATTCTATCATGCTCCTCCTAAACAAGTATACGAAATTATAATGTATGCAATCATATAGACACCTACTTCATTTTTAAAGGGATGTAAAAAAAGACATAAATTAAAATTTTTTATGAGATGTTAAAAGGTTCAAAAATATTAAATAGGTATATGCTGTATTAAAGCCCTAAACAGAGCCTAGATAGGAGCAATTTCAATGGGGTTGTTTCACATCGTGGATGACAACAGCTCCAACAGTTAGTTTTAATTTATTTTGTCTGGAATAACTTTTGTTTTGGCATTTGAAAATGAGTTTTCTAAAAATATTTGCATAGAAAGAATTCCTCAACAAAAAATAAACAGTGTTCAAAACATTTGTTAAAGAAAGCTTGCAATAGGAATAGAACAAAACAATTTTGTTTAATTTACATCAATCATTTTGAAAATGAAATTGCAGTACGTAGAAAAATGAAAACAAGAGTGTTACATCATCTGAAACATTCCCATAGTACTGTATAGTGTTCTTTTTTAAAATTAAAATGCGTACCATCCGCTTTTTTATTTCATCCTTCTTCTGTTCCAATATGGCTGCAGGAATTCCGTCTGTGCTGTCCTCGGCACTGATCAGAAGCGTCCATAGCTCAGCCATAAATTCTCGGGCATTCTTGCCATTCAGGAAGCCAGTTAGATTAATCTGCATCATTCGCGCATCAGGATACTAGAAATGATAAGAGTAATGAAATAAAGCTTAATTGAAAATATTGTACAATTTGATAGTCATACCTTTCTTATTACAATTACGATATCTCAATCTTGTATTTACAATGACATGAAAGTTTTATTGACAAGCTTGCCTTTTAAGACCTCTATGTTTAAAATAAACAGATGTTACGCATATATAAAAATAAATAAATTAGTGGAAAATTTGCTTTACATGGCATTAGTGTAATCACTACTGATGCCAATCATAATCTTTTGTTTGGTTTGAATTATCGTTGCACTAGAGCTACACGAGGGCTATTGGCGACGGGCGTTGTATTTTAGAACCACCCCAGGCAGCAAGCCTTATCGGCAAATGGTTGGCCAATCATCGATTTCGTCGGCAAATGATTGGAAGTTTTTTCACGAGGTCGGGAAGATCTCGCGCCAACTTGCCAATCCGACGTCTAAAAAAACTGGTCGGTTTGTGAGATCGGATAGAGATCGGGCTAAAGTCGTCTGCCAACCAGTAGATTTGTTGGTATTTTATGCATCGGTATGCGAGATCTGCCCGACCTCGTCATTCGATCAACTAAAAGTGGTCGTTTGTAGAGATTGGGCCGATGTAGGTGCGATCTTTCAATTCGATCATGAAGATAATAAATTATATATATTTATAGATTATCGTAACAAAAACAAAATCTAATGACTAACCGACACACCCTGTGACGGGTGAATCGAAGTTTTTTTATTTATTTAAACTCAATAAGCTAAAATGTTTCTGAAATGTAGCGTGCACATTTATCAAAAATAAATAATCTTGATATTTTCAAAATGGATAACGATTTTGTCGAATCCTTTGATTTTTAATCTCGAACTTTGTAAACGAGAACATTGCAATGGCAGAGGTTCTTTAAGTTACATTGAGTGCCCGCACAGGTGCTGATTTCGTCACTTGACCAGGGTTTAAAATTACGAAGCTAAAATGTCTGTGTTAAAGTTCGTTAAAAGGATGGTTGGAAATAGACAGTTGGAGACGATGAACTACCCGCAGCAGAGTTTCTAACCCCTCCTAAATGGTTGTCAGGCGCCCTGTGGTCAGCGTCTTGATCTACGGATCGGAAGGTCCCGTGATCGAGTCCTGGTCGCTGAAAACTCACCGAGTATATGCGGAGTATGTGCTCGTTAAATCTGTTGGGTCCGAAAGTCCTGTGGGCGGTTATTGCGCAGTTTCCCATGGGTATACAGGTTCCTGGAGACTATTTCCCTCCCCTTCAGGGGCATGTCTAAATTGTGGAGGTGGCGCGTGATAGATGGAAGCATCTGTCACGTATATGTGTGCATGGGAGTGTGTGTGTGTGTGTTGTGACTGTCTTACTTGACCAAGGTTTATAAGCGGCTCTCTGAGCAAGTACACGAGCCTGAAAATATATGTATACCAACCAACCAACCCATCCTACCCGTAAGTATATTGTGTAAGAAACCGGTGGGGATCCTCTCTAGGCTCTGTCTCTAAAAATTAGATGGATCCACTTGTGTGTTTGTGTTTTGTCTGTCTGACGAAGTTTTATAAGCGGGTCTATGACCAAGCACACAAATCTGAATATATATGTCGACCAACAAACTAAAGAAACCGGTGGTCAAGCAACTATGGTAAGTAAATTTATAATTTATCTTTTTGTAAGTGTTTTGGCTGTTGCTTAAAATACTAATAATATGATTTGTTTAGCTAAATTTTTGTGGAATATCAAAACCAGAAAGGTTGGAAGATTTAGTATCGGATTTCGTTATTTTGGTTGCTGATCTAGTCAGAGGATTTCGATTTAGTTTCAAAGGCATTTATGTAACCACCTAATGAGTTTAGCTTCTGACTTCCAAATAATTGTTGATTTACATGTTATATATGATAAAACTTTAATTTGAAAACTTTAATTTTTATACTTATAATAAGTTAAGCACGAATTGAAATTGTTCGCAGCCAAATGAAATGTGTAATTTTTTTAAATTCTTTTAATCAAATTTCGAAGTTAAGTAATTTATTTTACCAAGACCTATATTAGGCTGGAAAGCCCAATCGATTCGCCGTGCTCTTAGAAGGTTCGGGTTCAGGCATTGGAAGTGTCAGCTCGTCACTTGACTGTGGTTCTACATTACGACCTACGTCGCAATAGACCTCGTGTAGCTCTAGTGCAACGATATTTCAAACTAATCTAACTAAGACCACTATTATAGTGGTTGTAACCTTAATATTTTGATTTTTACTATCAACTCTACCTAAATCCGAGTGGGAGGGAAGGGGGCGAATACAGGTACACTCACGCCGTTTTAAAGTAATTAATATGAGTAGGTACAGCTGTGGAAATAAAAAAGTACCCACTTGAGGTTATTTCCTCCGTTATTCATCCTAAAGAATCGGACCTTTTTGACATTGTGAACAATTAACATTCTGAGTTAATTGCATGACACAAAATTTGCATAAGGGGCCATCTTCATATTAAAAATGTTACTAACTTTAAAATTTCCAATAGCAACACCCCTTTTTGAATCAATATTTCAAATCTATGACTTATGTTAATACGAAATGCCAAATTTTGTTAGTTTTTAAGCATTATTAGAGGAGTTAGAGACGTGCAAAGTTTAGGTCCCATAATGTTAAATGAGTTGCACATAAAAAACTATCCCGATCTATAAATAATTAAGATAATGAAACGAATTTTTTACTGAAAAGAAATTATAATTACCCAAACAAAATGCATTCAATATTGGGGTATTTTAAACAATTTTTATATTTTTAAATAATTATTATATTGATTTTTTAAAAAAATATGAATGGAAACCCCTTAATATTTTTAAAGAAATAAATTTAAGACACGAAGTTTAAGCGAAATCCCAATTTTTAAAAATTTGTATTCATAATTTGCTGAGTAAATCACAAAATACTTTTTAATTACCCTTTAGGGGACAGTATAAGAAAGCGTGTATAATTGATATATAAAGACGGCTTTGAATGCATGCTTGCTTTGTCATTTTAGAGATGGTCCCCAAAAGGTCCACAAGTGATTCGATTGAATAACTCGTCAAATATTCATCCAAATTCAAAAACTATTTGCTATTATGGAAATTTCAAAGATAGTAATATTTTTAATATGAAGGCGGCCCCTTATGCAAATTTTGTATCATGCAATTAACTCAGAATGTTATTTGTACACAATCTCAAAAAGGTCCGATTCTATAGGGTGACTAACGGATGAAATAACCTCAAGTGGGTACTTTTTATTTTTCCACCACAGCTGTACACTGATACACAAAAAAGCGCCACTAGTGATTATATCAAGTGTTAGTCATCCCCTATAGAATCGGACTTTTTTGAGATTATGATCAATTAACATTCTGAGTTAATTGCATGACACAAAATTTGCATAAGGGGCCCTCTTCATATTAAAAAGTGTTACTAACTTTAAAATTTCCAATAGCAACACCCCTTTTTGGGTCCATATTTCTAACCTATGACATATTTTAAGACGAAATGCCAAATTTTGTTAGTTTTTAGGTTAGTTAGAGACGTGCAAAGTTTATTTGCCATAATGTTAAATGAGTTGCACATAAAAACTATCCCAATCTATAAATAATTGAGATAATGAAATGACGATTTTTTTACTGAACAGTAATTATAATAATCCAAACAAAATACATAATATATTGGGGTCTTTAAAACAATTTTTATATTTTTAAATAATTATTATATTAATTTTTAAAAAAATTATGAATAGAAACCCCTTAATATTTTTACAGAAATGCATTTAAGACAGGAAGTTTAAGCGAAATCCCAAATTTCAAAATTTTTTATTCATAATTTGCTGAGTAAATCACAAAATACTTATTAATTACCCTTTAGGGGACTGTGTATAAGATTATGTGTAATTGATAAATAAAGACGGCCCTGCAAAAGGAAGAACTAGACTACGCTTGCCATTTTAGAGATAACCAAAATGTCCACAAGTGATTCGATTGAACAACTCGTCAAATATTCATCCAAATGTAACACAAACTTGGATTTATGGGTTTTTAAGAGTGCTTACCTTTTTTAAGTTATTAAAATTAAGTGTTGCTATTGGAAATGTTAAAGTTCGTAACATTTTTAATATGAAGACGGCCCCTTATGCAAATTTTGTGCCATGCAATTAACTCAGAATGTTAATTGTTCATAATCTCTAAAAGGTCCGATTCTATAGGGTGACTAACGGCTGAAATAATCACAAGTGGCGTTTTTTTTATTTCCACAGCTGTACTAGAAGAGTCTCGAAGCTTGCGTTGTAGTCAAGTCTTGCAGGTACTCTATGACCACTCAATTGCATTTTATTTTTCAGTGTTCGTGCCTTGGAAATTTCGGAGGATAAAGTATATAGGATAACCAGCTGAATCTCCAGTATAAAGGATTTTCCATGGAAGGGGATTGGCAAATTGATGCTTGGAAGTTCCCAATATTTTATTTTAACTTTACTTATAGTTCAATTATAGCACAATTATAATGATGTAAAGTACTTGTGTACTTATATGTAACGGTAAATATCCAAAATACTTAGTTATTAATTTCTTGATATTTTTTTCCATATTCTATTAAAAATGCGTTATAATGGGTTATAAATTGGAAATTATTTGACAGAAATTTAAATAAAAAATAAACCAAAAAACTTATGGAACAATGATGAAGTAAGGTAGAATTTGTCATCTCTACCACTTCCCAAAAAATCGAATTTTTTAATGAACAAAATTAAGTATGTTTAGCAACTAAACTCTTGTCTTATGTGAAATAACTATCCCTCTCCAAGCAATATATTTTATTAAATCTTAGTGATATTTGGTGATCTAATGCATTGCATTTTTTCATAATCACAGAAAAATACTGATTTTTTAAAATGTCTGATAATAAATAATTATTGGTTGCAGTTTAGATCAGTGTTTATGATATTCAAATAGTTAAGAGGTACTTAAAATTTTTATAGTATAAAAATTTGTTTTTATGCATTTTAATGACTTACAACACATGAGCATTAGCTAGTTATGTTAAAAATATAAATATATTAAGATGTAGTATTATCACTGTTTATACTTATATTGTAAATTGTTGCTTTCAGCTGCTGTGGGACTGCTCAGCTTCAGGATACAGCAGATCATGTGATAGAAAGGAACATCTTCAGGGCATAGACTACTACCAAGTACTGCATTTTTATACATGTATTGTATTTTTATTGTTACCTATCATTTTGTTAATAAAAATAATTCAAGTAGTGTTTCTCTTTTTTGTGTTTAAAATTAATTTTTGAGTGTCCACAGGATTGCAGTTTTTAATAAATTTTAAATTAAGAGTAAGTTCAATAAGTAACTGTTAAAAAAAAGTAGGTAATTAATTTGAAAAGTGGTGAACATTTAAAATTGAAAAAAAATTTACTAGACAAGGGCTTATGTATGATGTAGAGATTATTTGACTTCAATGGTTTTCTAATAAAGGATTAAGCTCCATATCTTCAATGCTTTTAGTTGCATTTGTACGTTGTTGCTCCAGCATCGGGAGTATGTTGGTCAAACGTTGGGTAGAAACCGCTATTACGTAGGAAATACGTTAGAATCGACTCGGCTAAGCATTGGGTAACCGCCTGCACAGAGGTAAATAGTCGTATGGGTTATCCCAGAACAACGCGAGAGAGGTTGGATTGACGTGGGTCAATGGTCTAGAGTGAAATTGGCAAGAAGTCGCTGCGATGGTCAACTACGATCAATAGCCGGTGATATGACATCCAAAAAGGGCGGTAACTAATCGCAGAGATTGGCGAAGGGTCGGGCTTTATACATCGGCCCGATGCGAAACCGAAAGGCATTTCCGATCTCTTTCCGACGTACCAAAATGCGTCGGTAAGTGGTCGCACATGATTGGCAAATGGTCGCTTGCCAAGGGCGAAACGCAGTCGCTGCGATGGACATCGCCAATCAATTTCCGACGCATCGGCTCAATGTCGCAGAATGTTTTGCGACTTTTGGCCGATGCTCGGCCAATGATTAATTGCTGCTTGGGAAGTCGCTGCGTTGGTTAAATCGATCGATAACCGACTATTTGGGGTCGCAAAAAGGGTGGTAACTAGTCGCCGACGATTGGCGAAAGGTCGTGTTTTGTACATCGGCCCCATGTGCTGCCGATTGTCATTTCCGATCTTTTGCCGACTACCAAAATGCGTCGGTAAGTGGTCGCACCTGATTGGCAAATGGTCGCTTGCCAAGGACAAAACGCAGCCGCTGCGATGGACATCGGCAATCAATTTCCGACGCGTCGGCTCGATGTCGCAGTATTTTTGTGCGATGTTTGGCCGATACTCGGCCAACCGATCATTTGCTGCTTGGGACATTCAGGTGACGAGCCAACACCTGAATAGGCACCCAACACAACCGTTAAGGGCGACATCGTACTCGGCGTTAGGACTTTGAAGGATATTTAACGTGCACTCCCTTACACGGGGTATTATTCGTCGGACATTTTTGGCTGCACGGACCGTTTATAGGTCGGCAGCTATTTTGGCGATGCCCGGACCCGAACCTGGGACTTTCCGCATGCTAAGCGAGTGCTTAACCAACTGGGCTCTCCAGCCCCATATCTTTTGTTTGACTTTGTATTATTTCCTTTGGCTATTCAAATAATGCAACTTGTTTCAACTTTATTTTGATGGGCACAACTTCCCAACATGATTATTTTACTGTTATTGAAGTGCAAATTTTACATGATAAATCAGGGTTCATCTCAAGGGAAAGATTAAGAGAAATTAAACCCTACAGCTAAAAACTGTTATAGTATGTTGAAATAAGAAATAATTTTTTACAGAAACGTTTTTTAACATTTAAGAAATTGAAACAAATTATAAAATGATTACCTTTTCTGCTTCTAGCTGGTTAAAAACGAACTCTACAACGACATCGTCTTCTATTCCTCCTAACATATCAGTTATTCGCTTTGCAATCCACGGTTTAACAACATCCAAGTTAATTTTATTCATATCAATCTAAAAACATTAAAAAACTAAGTATAGAAAAACAAAAAAAAAAAAATGACACAACAGTTAATATTACAACAGACTTAAATCTGTATTCAGAAAATAACAGAAAAAAGTTATGCTTTAAAGAGCATACGAAACTATAGGTTTCAATTAATATGTAGAGTCTTTGAATCAAATTATGATGCTAATAAAATATCCGTAACAACTAACATTGGTGATTTAAAGTCAAGGATCAGAAGTTATGAAAGTTATAAGATGGTTTGGAACAAATTACAAAGAAAAATGTTGTATTAATGATAAGGTAAAAACTCATTTATTGAAATAGTTTTATTATTGACAAGAAAAACGAACAAACCAATTGAATAAATGGAACATAAGCAGTTCATTGAAGACTGTTCATTTTGCAAAAACTTATTGTTTTGTTTTCATGACTTTTTTCCAATACAAAATCTGTAATACAAACACCATTTAATAGGTTTTAACTATAGGATAGATATGCATGTCTTACTTTTCGATTCAATATTTCGTTGAATTTGAGCTGTTTAAGTAATTTCTTTTGTTTGTCACTAAAACGGTTGTCTTGATCCGCGCTGGTGCCCTACAAGAAATAATACACATAAAAAATAAGTCACAATAATAGATGATCTTTTTTTAAGTTCAATGATATCATTTTATCTTTTGAATGCTATTTAAAGGAGGCGAACCTGAAGATACATTAATAAGCTTTTCAAATCAATTGACTTAACAATATAGAAAAAATCATATTAGAAATACGAAAATTGTGGATGCCGGTAAATCAAGTTACTAATCAACTTTTAGTAGATGCTATTAAAATATTCTTACGCGGAAATAGCCAGCGTCTGCCATGATTGAAATCAAAGATATCCGATTGTTTTGAAATTAAATTGTAAACAATTTGTATAAAAATGAACAAAGTAATCGTTGAAGATTACTTCGAAACCATTGTTAAGAATGCTTTGCTGTTCCCAAACAATATGGCGCAAAACGAAAAGTCGCAAACATGCTTTCTTTATTAAGTGTTGCCAAACTAGCAAAATATGTAAGAACTTAGAAACCAAACTTAAATATATATTATAATATTCATATATTTAAACAAAAATCAATTTAAAAATTGTTAAAAATTGGCTTGCTAGAAAAGGTATCAGATAAATTAAAAGTAGAAAATATAGTTTTGAAAAATATGTATTTTTATTTGTCTGGCAACACTGTACAATTCTTCCGTTGCCTAGCAACCGTTCAACAAATTCAATCAAACTTGAATTTATTTTACGTATATCATTTTTCTTGGTTTTCGAACTAAAAATTTTTCTAAAATTTGAAATGTCTTTTAAAAAACTCATTGAAGATTGGTTCGAAGAAGGATTTTTGCGTTTTGAAACTTCTTATGATAAAGTAAGTGAGGAAAGCTCTTTGGTTCCTTATCTCAAAAATGATGAAGGGCAAAATATAACTCCTAGACCATTATATCCTACATTTGTAGTTGATGTTGAACTGGATCCTAATTTTTTAGTTGAGTATTTTGAAGTTATTGAAAGTTCATTGTCAGCAGGAAAAGAGCACGTAAGTAAGAAAATTACAAAGGACAAACAGGTTAAAACTTCCGGAATCATTAAGACTTCACTTCCGAGTAAAGAAAATATAATTTCTTCGATAAACTACAAAAGAAGTAGCATATTCTTAAGTAAAGTTATTTTCTCCACATATGAATTACCAGATATTTTAGTACCAAAGACTTCACCGCAATACGATGCAGTATTAGCAAGGAATGATTTATACAAACATTCGTTATCCCTACGCCAGTCACATCCATTTGAAATCCTTGATCAAAGCACCTTAGTTGGTTATGCTGAATCGGAAGATAAAATCGTCCAAACAACTCCCATTCTTTTTGAAGAAAAGGAATGTCTGGTGAATTCCTTTCTCATGAAGGCTCATTACAGCAAACCAGAGTTCGCCACAAAAACTCCATTAAAATCATTCAAAGAATACATGAACGCTAAAATTAAGTTTCAGAATTATAAAGATTTTATTTTGAATGTATCTGAAAGACCCGACTTCTTGATAAATTTGAGAAGAAGTCTTTATGTTCTGGAGAAGTCTTTAAACTACAATACTTATAAAAACACTTTACTTTCGTATAATAACTGCAAATACGATTTAGAGGATATGATGCAAAGTCATAAATGTGATGTTCTTTCAAAAGTATCGAACTCTTCAAACGATTCGACTAAGCCGACTAGAGTTAAACTGAAACACCATTTGGAGTTCCATCTCGCAGCGACAAAGGACTATCGTGTAACTTGTGTGGAATGCAATCCGAAAAATTCGAGCATATTCATTTCTGGCTACGGCGTTCAATCCGGCAATGAGATGAGTAAAAATCCCCGAGGAATGGTTATATGCTGGAATATCCACAAATGTGAATATCCAGAGAAAATATACCACACTGAAGAA
Organism: Hylyphantes graminicola; assembly: GCA_023701765.1. Taxonomy (NCBI): domain Eukaryota; kingdom Metazoa; phylum Arthropoda; class Arachnida; order Araneae; family Linyphiidae; genus Hylyphantes; species Hylyphantes graminicola. Next base: position 48,115,160 of record CM043111.1, read on the forward strand.
GCAGTGACATGCGTATCTTTTTCAAATCTCCAACCATTTCTAGTCGCTGTTGGAATGCGGTACGGGCTGATAGACGTCTACGATCTGCGCACTTCCAATCTAAAGCCATGTGGCACCAACAGGTCGTCCAAAGAGCGGCCAACCGGAACAATTGTGAGCATCAAATGGGAAACCAAGAGCCATTCCCTGAAGAACGACAGTGAGGTTCTACTTACCATTTCAACAAATGGAGTCATAATCACTTGGAGTCAAGGTAAGACCTTAGAGGGGGACGTTTTCAAGAAAACCACACGCGGAACCAATAGTGACCAAACGGAAAAACACAGGCAGCTTTTGCTGGCATCCGATGCAACTGGAACATGCCTTCAGATGAAACCGGCGGATCCAAACATCTTTCAGTTTGGAACTATGGAAGGACAAGTGCTACAAGTGTCATTCGAAAGTCCCGAAGACTACATGCAAGTGTACGAGTGTCACAATGGACCGATATACGATCTACAATGGTCACCACTCGTTGAAGATGTCTTCGTTACCAGCGGAGGGGACAACAAAATAAGAATCTGGGAAACGGGGAGGACTAAATCCTCTAAAACAATTGCTCTTCCTGAAACAGTCACCAGACTTACGCTCTCCAACATGAAATCGACCGTATTCGTTGGACTGTCAAAGGAAACACTTTTCGTTTTTGACCTTTCCCTCGACATGCATAAGCCCATTCTAGTCTGCAAAGCTAGGGAATTTACGTGTTTTGCGTGCGCTGTGTTTTGTCCTCGAAATAATTGGATTCTTGTGGGGGATTCTGGTGGCTTCATTGGATTGTATGAGCTGACTGATGTTCCCGAATTAGTGAAAAATCAAAGTGAATCGCTTAAAAACACATTCCTACCAGAATATTAATTCATCGACAACAAAAAATAAATAACATACTATTAAAAAAAGTCTAGTACTGTTGAAAAATTAAAGGTTAGCTCCTAGTACAATATTCCTTATTTATTAATTACCGTTAAATAATTTTTTTTATAAATTTCTTTTTTAAGGGTATTTTGGCAAGTTTTTAGCGTAATTTTTTTTACTCTATTAAGAGTAAATCACATCCCCCCCCCCCCCCTCCTATTTCTCGTTTGATCCATAATTTCAGTTTGTCACTTTAGGACAAAATTTAAGCTAAAATCTTTTATTTGCAGTCTGTATTGTAAAATAATTTTTTATAATAATGGAAGGTTGGTAAAATTGTTTTGTTAACTTTTTTTTATTACTTTTTTAACCAGAGTAATTCACGCAGAGATAAAGCAATCTCAAAATCCACTCTATAGTAATACTTATTTGTTAGGTGATAGAGGGCAGACAAATACAGCGACAGTAAGCGAATAAATAGAACTTACTAATGAAGTTTAAATCGTGTTTTTCTATCGACACGAATGAAAAAAGTTCATAAAATATAGTAAATATGTATGGAACAAAGAATTTTTTTAAATGTCATATTATTACAGTATTTTAAATTGTATACATTCATTTGAAAAATGTATAATGTTTCTCAACACAAATTATTTTACTAGAAAATTTCTATTTCCTGCGAAATGAGTCTCAGTTTAATTTCTCTTGTAAAGGGCATTTGAAATTCTACTGTACTGTTTAGCTTAATAAGTTGGTCAGTAGATGGCAGCACCACAAATTCCAGAGACAGAAGGTTCCTCACTTCCTAATCTTTTTGTTGCTAGAATGTGTGTGGTGTGTGCATTTTTATGATAAGTACAAATATAGAAATACTATTTCGAGAAACACCCGTATATAATACACTGAGTGTTATTACATTTCAAATAAAAGCTTATATCTACACTTATATGCGCACCTTTATTTTTCGAGCATTTAAAAAAAAAATCCTTTTCCAATATATCTCACTTAGCTCCTAAACATACTTTTGATGTTCATGACTTATGACTTGCTTGGTGGAGGGGGGGGGGGGGGAGATCGCCAAGCACTGCGCCTTTAAGTATATTGTACTAAGCCCCAGAAATGACGCAAGCACAAGAGACACACAAAGAAAGAGACGACACAAACACATAGACAATTAACAACATTTATTGACGGTCACAAACATCCATGCCTGACCGGGATTCGAACCCGACCAAAGCAGCTCCAAAGGTTAGAATCCTAACGATTGCGCCACCGGGGCGGCACTTTTGATGTTAAGATCCTTCTTCGAGTAAGAGACACGTCGAATTCATTGATACATTTAATAGCGTTGTTAAGGGGGTTCGGTTTGTTGTATATCGGTAATGTTAAATTGGCCAATCGCAATGTACCTTTTCACAATAACTACTGATCAGATCATCTTAAAATTTTCTGTGTGTGTTATACTAACCTTATATATTAATCTGAGGTTAAAAGTTTTTTTTTTTTTAAATAACTGTTTGATCTTTTAAATAAACTAAGTTTTAAAGTACCCAAAAAATCATGAAATTTTTCACTTTTTTGCCCCATATTTTTTTCACTTAAGTTTTATAGAAATTTATAACCTCAGATTAATCTGTACTATGTATTAAATCACATAAAAAAAGTTTACGAGAAGACATAGCATAGTTTCTGAGAAAAGGTACATCGAAGTTCAAAAAATCAAGTTCTGAGAAAAACGCGTTTAAAGTTTTTATTGTTAACCCGTTTCAGTAAGGAAAGTGTTAAATAAAATGGCTTATAATGTCAAAAAAAAAAAAAAAAAATCCAATCGTCTTGATACTTTGTGACATTATTAATAAAGGTTGTAATAGTATTTTAAGCCAATAATTTTATTTTTTCCCCGATTTTGGGGTACTGAACCCGCTTAATGAGTTTTACAAAAAGTGATATTAAATTCATGGACTGTCAATATTTTTTTTACTTAGAAAATCTTTTTTTTCTCTGTACCTACATAAAGATTGTAATTTTATCTTAGGGGAATTTCTCAAAAAATTATTTCTTCATTATTTAAAAAAAATAGTTTCAATAGTTGGGATCTACGAGTATAATAATATCTGTTTAATATATGTTTATGATATGTATAAACATTTCTTAAACTATTTAATGAGGTCAAGACATCTTCGTTTAAATAAATTTATTGTGAAATCGTGCCCCTCCTTAATTTGTGATATATACGTAATATACTTGTTACTTTTAAGTTTTTCTAAAAATGTTTCATTATTTTAATTAAAATCCAAAACTATTTCTAATTAAAATAAATTCATTTACAATTTTTACTTAAATATCGGTTAAATATTAAAAAAATGCCTTTACTTTAAAATGTAAAGGCGTGAACATTTTTGTAAGAGCATACAACTGCTATTTAGACGTATAGTATCTTTGAGGTTACCCAAGGTCGCTCAAGATTATTCGATAACGATAAGGGAGCTATCGAATTCGAACGAGTTAAGATAAAGCACAGTACGTCAACGTACCAGACGATAAACACAGATAGAAGAAAATTCAGATAATGAAAGCAAACAGTTGACTTCTAACTCAGATTTTGACAAAAAATGATTGCTTAAAACATGATAGTATGAAGAAAAACATGTAATTCAAACGATACCGTTGAGTGACATTTCACAGTTATTTGTCTACGTAATACATGGTGAAATTTCAAGTACTTTAATTTCAGTAAGTTTGTACTAGATGCACCCCTGTAGGAAAAAAGTAAAGGCTATGAAGAGATGATTCACTTGATTGCTTTTATCGAACATAAACACTTGTTCCTATCGTTGTTTACGATGCAATTGGAAAAGAAAAACAGCATTATCTACTTTTATTTCCGAAATCCGATGTTTCATGGTGGGGTGATACAGAAGGACGCACCACCCCACCATGGAAGAAAAATTATGAAATATTCTCTTAAAAATCACAAAATTATATCTTTTACCTTCGCCAAAATGATGCAAAAATATTAGAAATATTTTTTTAATACATAAAATAAATATATTTATGGATATACACTTTATGAAAAATTTCAAATTACAGAAAACTTTTTAAGTAAAAAGTACTACTAATAAAGTATTAATACTTTATCCATGATCCCTGAGAAGAGTACTTCTCTTTCAAGTATCAGCTCAATGACTTGACTTATGACTTTCTTGGTGGGGGGCAAGATCAAGCTCAGTACTTCTGGGGGTAAAAAAACCTTTTTTTAAAATTACTATTAACTGTACTACTAAAAAAAAAAAATATTGGATTTGTCTCCGGGCGAGCATTTTTCTTAATTACATTACCATAAAATAATAATTTCTTTGAAAAGTCGATTTATAGAAAAAAAAGTGTCACTGGATATTGTTTTTAGCTTCCACATTACGTTTATGACGTAAAAAGTGGAAGGTTTTATAATCGTTCAGTCCGTCTGTCTGTCCGTCTGTCTGTCACCCACTTTCACAGAGCGAACCAAAAGTCGCACAAACAATTGGGATACGTCATTTTAAAGCAAAAAATCGGGCTTGGTTACATCCCAAATTTCATTAAAAAAATTAAATTAGAAGTATATTTAAAATTTAAATAACTAAAATTTTAATCTGCATTGAAATAACATGCAAATTCCATTTTCATTCAATGAGCGAACCAAAAGTCGCACAAACAATTGGAATACTTCATTTTAAAGCAAAACAAGTTGGTTTGTTACAGAATCTGTCACTTACACCGCTTCCACACAACATTTTACGCTCAACAAGAAACTCTAAAACCTCAAAAAGAAATTCGCCAAACAGGGCCTTTGGCTAGTTCTAATTCAAACTTTTATAAGCAAAAACTAATAACTTCCTTTAATCTTCTTTTACAGATTTGATAATAAATCTTTATCGTTTGCTAATTTTTTTGAACTTAGAATAATAGTGATGAATTTTTTTAATAAGTATCTTTTTGCAGTCACAAGTTTACACTTCGAAAAATAAATTGGTAAAATTGTTGCTTTAAAAATAAAAGCGAAAATTTGCATATTTTTATTCAAATTTCGAATGTTTTATGCATCTTTCTTCCCAAAAATATAACGAACCATCAAAATAACTTTATTGTGCTATTACAACAATCCAAATTGAATTATTACACAAAAATAAATATTTTTTTCAAGTATTTTATTTTTATTTTAAATAAAGTTTCTCCTACGCTTGATGTCATGGCAACAGTGAAAATATTGAATAAAAATGGAATTCGCATGTTATTTCAATGTAGATTAAATTTTTAGTTATTTAAATTTTAAATAAACTTCTAATTTAAATTTTTTAATGAAATTTGGAATGTAGCCTAAACTGATTTTTTGCTTAAAAATGACGTATCCCACTTGTTTCTGAGACTTGCGGTTCGTTCTGTGAAAGTGGGTGACGGACAGACAGAACGATTATAAAACCTTCCACTTTTTACGTTATAAACGTAGTGTGGAAGCTAAAATCGGGCTAGGTTACATCCCAAATTTCATTAAAAAAATTAAATTAGAAGTATATTTAAAATTTAACTAACTAAAAATTTAATCTACATTGAAATAACATGCAAATTCCATTTTCACTCAATATTTTCACTGTTGCCATTTCGTCAAACGTACGAGAAACTTTATATAAAATAAAAATAAAACCTTTGAAAGAAAATTTATTTTTGTGATATAATTCGGTTTGGATTGTTGAAATATCACAATAGACTTCTTTTGATGGTTCATATATGTATGAAGAAAGATGTATAAAGAATTCTAATTTTGCATAAAATATATGCAAAGTTTCTCTTTTATTTTTAAAGTATCATTTTTACTAATTATATATTTTTCAAACTGTAAATTAAATTCCGGCGACTAAAAGAATTATATTTATTAAAAATTTGCATCCTTATTCCACGATTTCCGAACAAATTTAGCAAACGATAATGAGTAATTTTTAATTTGACAAAGTATATTAATGAAAATAGTTACAATTCTAAATTAGAGGTCTCTGTTAGGCGAATTTCTTTCTGATGTGTATAATAAGTGTGTTTCCTGTGAGCATAAATATGGTGTGGAAGCGGTTTTAGTGACAGGTTCTGTAACAAACCAACTTGTTTTTCTCTAATTGAAGATTTATGTTTTATTTTTATAAATTATGGGCAGTGTAATTAAAAAACGAAAACGACCCCAAATGTAAGTTAAAAAGCAGTGATGTAAAAATATTTTCGATTTTGTTTAATAATAAAAATTTAAATTAGGATTTTCAAACAATTCATTTAAAACACTTCGTTTGGCAAAAATAATACCATAAATAGTTTTGTACTAAACTTATTTGAAAAAACGTTTGATGTTTTAAAAAATGGATTACGCACATAATAAATATATCAAGAAATACTTCAAATTACTCCCTATGAATGGCAAGGCAAGTAACGAAAAACGTTTCCTATTACCCCGACACCGTGTCTCTACGAGGAAGTTAAGCTATACGACAGTAAAATACTCATATTCGAATGACACTTTATCAGTAAACATGTCATTGTGTTCTTAAGACAAGTGATAAGCATGTGGCTTAACAGCGGCGTGACAATCGTGGTATCAGAAGGAACTTTTAAATGTTACTTTATACACCGAAGAAAGGGAAAGATTTAAATTCGAGGCATTTAGTTTTTTTTTTTTAATCTATTTTTAAACCGTTGTTTCCTTTACCAATTTTGACATAGTATTTATATTTATTATCTAAGTATGAGGCTACATAGAATTGTCATGATAAGGATCAACTTCTTTTTTAAACAAACAAATATGTCGATTTCTTAAAGTGTTTCGGTCAAGCTGTTTTCAAATTATCAGAGAAGATAGAATATGTAAAAAAAAATGAAGTGCATTTTATGTCCCTGAGAATTCCCGAAGGAAATAATAGATTATTTAAATAATAAAAATCGCATGTAATACATTCATTGGTCAGAAAATATTTTCAAAACTTTCAGGTAATCTTTAACAATCAAAGATTTTTTATAATTCAACAATGGGAATATTTCTTATGATGTCACGTTCTCCATAGTGCGATGTCATTGATTGTTTTCTCTGACAAAAAAAAAACCAAGATTGTCGTTTTTTATACTGTCATGTGATCCGAACTGCGATTTCATTGGTTGTTTTGTTTTCTTTGACAAAGTGTTGAAACAAGCCCATTGATGTCATTTATTAAATATTATCTCAGCTACATTCTGAGAAGTAATTTTATAATTGCATCTCAAAATTTTAAATACTAAAGAATTCGCCGAATTTTCACATCCTTTTAAAAGTATTTTTTTCTTAAATGCTAGGAAATTTTAGGGTAGGATAGAAGCTTATGATCCAGATCGTAATCAAATTATGAATTAAATCTTCATTTTACTATTGATTATGAGTATTTGGAAAAATGAAGAGTTACCGTGTAAGGGTTATAGTTAGCGGAATTTATTTTAAAACGAATTAAAATCTTAATTATTTTGTTACTTTTGTCAAAATTTCAATGTAATGAAAATAATAATATAAAAGAATGAGACAAGGCCCTTTGAAAAATATTTTCCTTTCTCGTGCAGCGATTTCCACATTTTTTGCAGGTGGTTTTTTTGCAGGCATATAACAAGTAAAAAACGAACCCCCATGCAATTCTGACCAATTCTATAAGTTAATTTTTATTTTCAGATATGGCTGTAAATAATGATTTAACTTTCCTTGAAAATCAAAATATCTTCTTAAATTTTTTTGTCTCTTTATTGCACAGTATTATTAGCCTGGTATTGAAATTTTGACAACGGAAAAACATTTATTTTTAAGCTTTTAATTTATATGCAAAATACTTTCCGCTAACTTTAACCATTTAACAGTAACTTCATTACCATAAAATACTCCTAACCCTGCTTTAAATTAGCGTTTTCCCTTAAAATTTGAATGTTATATGGATCATTAACTTTTACATTTTATAAAAATTATCTCAGCATTAACAAATTTATTAAAATTATGGGAAAATCATCGAAACAAAAACGTGCTACTATTTTTTTAAAAGTTTTATTTCAAAAAGTAGATGCAATAAGATTTAATAAATTAAATTGAATTTGTGCAATAAATTGTTGAATATTATCTGAAAATATTTTAAAACATTTAAAACATTTCCTGAATTATAAGGTATAAATAAATTGTATCTTTACAAAACTATTATTTCGTTTTTAAACGCATGAGTGACATACACTGTGTGGCAAAATACGTAAAAAAATATGTTCTATGTTATCTGAAAATTTTAAAGCTTCTAGACTTAAACTAAATTTTTTTATAAATTGACACATTAGAGTTACCCTTAAAGGTGTCTCATCCATTATGACCCTCATTGTAAATGTACAAAGTTTTAAAACTGTTTTTGTTTCAAACAGAAAAAAACTAACATGTTCGAATTTGATTGTTATTCATGTGTATTAAAACGTAGAATTTTAAAGCAGGGGAAACTGATGAATTTAAGCCTTACATTATTCTGATTATTATTTAAATAAAATCTACTTTTTTATTACTTCTTCTAGCTTAAGGGGTCATAGGAGTCTTAAAAATGTGCAAAGAAGGTACTACAAAGCATAGTTTGATCTTTCATGTCATTTTTGAACTACTCAATATATACGTATAATTTTTTTATATGTCATTCTACAAGATTTATTTAATATAAAACAAATTTTAAAATTTATGAAACTTTAGCCAAAACCAAAATAAATGATATTAAACATAAAGCTATTTTAACACATTGTGATTAGGCTTGCGCGGCAAATTGTGAGGTAAAAATTGAAAAAATGACCAAGAAAAGGACATTATATTGTACAAATATGTACAAACAAAGACTTATACCTAAATTCTCAGCTCAATTTCAATTAGAAATCATTTTAAGAACTTTTTCTAAAAAAATTAATAAAAAATTTAAAATTTTGAATTTTTTTAAAAATTTAATTTTTAATTAAAATTATGCTGAGAATTTAGGTTTAAGTGTTTGTTTCTACATATTTGTACAATATAATGTCATTTTCTTGGTCATTTTTTCAATTTTGACCTCACAATTAGCCGCGCAAGCCTAATCACAATGTGTTCAAATATCTTTATGTTTAATATCTTTTATTTTGGTTTTGGCTAAAGTTTCATAAATTTTAAAATGTGTTTTATAATAAATAAATCTTAAAGAATTACTTATAAAAAAATTATATTTATATATTGAGTAGTTAAAAAATTACATGAAAGATCAAACTATGCTTTGTAGTACCTTCTTTGCACATTTTTAAGACTCCTATGACCCCTTAATGCAAAACAACGAATGTTTTAAGAGCCGTAATTCTACCTCGATTTATGAAAAAGATTGAATTTACAATTAAAGTGCCGTTTACGTCATCTTTTCTCCATGTAGATAACGAAGATTTTAAATAGACTTAAATAAAAAAAGTGGAGATTCAAGCTCAGATGACTTCTTGATCCCATTCTGTATTTATCAATAGAATTAAAAAATTAATTTAAGATCTCCCTAACACCTTTATTATTATCCCTTGTATTCACATTATTCTTTTATCATTCCCTCTATGGCTATCAGAATAGGAGGAAGCGCTGCAATTCCATCTTGAATAATAAAATATATTGATTTAAAAAATATAAACAAATAAAGTGGTTTGAATTCATTAAATAAAATGGTGGAATGAATACAAGGGGCTTGTTCTGAGGGTCTTGTGAGTGAGTAAAGAGTCCAGTGATTTTTTAATGTTTAATTTTAGTATTTTACATTTTTTTCCTACAATAAATATTGAAAATGGATTTTGCAGGAATAAAAATTAGTTCTAAAGGTATAGTTTCAGTTTGCCACCAACTGAATGAATAGCATT